>JAJPUD010006778.1:17608-77000 GCA_023553655.1 Myrmecobius fasciatus
TTGTCTGGGTTGGGGGAATGTCGGAGGGAGTTCAGAGAGAAAGCTGTTCGCAGTTCGCCATCTTGGCTCCGCCCCCGTAGCCTACTTTTTTTAACCTCTGCTCTTTTTACTAGGAATTATTGAAATCCTTTTATTTCATTAAATATTAATTTTACCCCTATAAGGATTAATCTTATCTTTGTCAGGTAGAAATTTCTTGTTTATAATCACAACTCTTTTGTCTTCCAAAATATATCTCATTCCTCCTTATAATTCAGAACTCTGTCATTTTGCTACAATTTTTTCTGGGAGTTTTTATTTTGAGTTTCTTTCAACTGGTGATCAGTGGATTCTTTCAATATCTACTATACTTTATATTTGAGGATATCAGGACAGTTTTCTTTGATAAATTCTTGAAAGCTGGTATCTAGCTAATATGGAAATATTTTCAAATATGTCCAAAATGATTGTACTGTATAACTTATATTAAGTCACTTGCTGCTTGAGGGTACCTTTTCTAAAGGTAGAAAAATTTTCTAACTCAAAATCTTAAAAAAAATTAATGTTGAAAACTATCTTTACACATAATTGGAAAAATAAAAAAAAATTCAAAGGGAAAGGTAAGGATGGTTTTCACATTTTAAAATATAATAAAACTTGATTTAAAAATATTTAAAAACATTATTTACTTAAAAACTATTCTTAGTTTATTATTCTCTTATTTTTAATTTTTTTCACAAAAATAGTATAAGAAATATTATCAAATGCTTTGATAAAATGTAGGCAAATTTAAAAAATAAATAAAATGTCTAGGATCTTTCTTGGATCATGGGTTTCAAACCAGCTGATAATTCTTTGGTTATCTCTTTCCAAACTATTTTCAATATCAATTGTTTTTCCAATGAGATATTTCATATTTTCTTTTTTAATATTTTGATCTTGTTATTGATGTCTTATGGAGTCATCAATATCCAGCTCTCTAGTTTTAACTTTTCTAAATTATTTTCTGGCAAAAATAGAATTGAAAGAAGAGCTGGGGCTATGGCAGATGAGGAGTGACAGCTGAGCCTGTGCTTACTTCTGCTGCTGCTGCTGTCTCTTTGTTCTGGCCATGATCATGCTGGGATGCCTTATACATGCTGGGTCTGAAACACTACTGCTATGGTTGGGTGCTGCTGTTTTGTGTGGACCTGATTAAGAAGCTTCTGAACTATGTGACCCTGAAGAATTGAGCACCTACCCAGGAGACTTTGCTTAGCTATCTGCCATAGAACTACTCAAGATGGCAGTAAACCAACTGTTAGAAAAGAAAAAGAATTATTTTCTTCAGTGATTTTTGTATATATTTTTCCATTTGGCCAATTTTATTTTTATGGTTTTATAATATTTAATATTTTCTCCTACTTACATGCAAAACAACAACAAAAATATTTACATTTATTCCAAAAATGTGCAATGTCTAGGTTCTTTCCTTTATCCCCACACATAATTAAAAACTCACTTGTCAAGTTGCACAAAACATTTCCATAAAAATCAAGTTGTGAAAAAAACACATAGATATTTCACCTTAATGAAAATAAAAACCCTCAGGAAAGATTATTTAAAAAAAAGACAGAGAGAGAAAAGAAAAATGCATTAGTCTATTCAGATTAAATCAGTTCATTCTCTTGGTATGAATAGGATTTTCCATCACAAGTCCTTCAGAGTAATTCTGAATGATTGAACTACTGAGAATAGCAAAGTCATTCACAAATGGGCATGCCAGAATATTGTTATTACTTGTATTCTCTATATTTTATTTTGCTTGCGCTCATGGAGGGCTTTTCAGGATTTTTTTTTCCTCCTGAGAGCATCCTGCTCATCAATATCCATAGAACAATAATATTCCATTATAAACACACACCACAGTTTATTGAGCCATCCCCAATAGATGGGTATCCAGCGAATCTGGCTTTTTTGCCCTGAGGGGAGAACTGCTGTGAATATCTTTTTGTACATAAAAGTAATTTTCCTTTTTTTTTTTTTTTTTCCTGAATCTCATGCCAAGGTGTTGTTAGGTCAAAGGACATGCAGTCCAGTAATGCAGCTTATTTAAAGGTTAATCAAGATCGGAGCCAGGACATGGTAGGAGTTGGGGCTGGGTGTGGGGCTAGGGCTGGGGCTGCATGGGCACAGCCTGTAAGGGGACTGCACTCTAGACTCTCACCCTGGTGTCACAGACCTTTCCAGCTGGAAAATATTCTAGTCCATCTCTTGGGGCTGTTCTGATGTTCTAAAATTTGTTTAGAATCATTATTTAAAGAAATTTGGTGTAGTGTAGGAGAGATATTGGGCAAGTTCCTATTTTTACTCTGCCATCTTGGCTCCATCCCCCAATTCTATTTTAAGACATCTTTTAAAGACGTCTTTTTCTCCTGCATTAAATATAAAAATAGAATATTTCTCCTTTATTTTTGTTCCTATCGCGCCAAGCTTTTGCCTTTTCACAATTTTCTCTCTTGCTTTCATTTATTTTCCATTATTTTTCTCAGTCTATTTGAATGTGAAAGTCTATTTTAATGTGAAACTCATATTTTAGAGCTCTTTGAGAATCCTTTTAAAGGATTTTTCCCCCAGTTCACATTTTCTTTGACCATCTGTTTATACTTGTTTTGACTTCATTTTTTTCTTTTATTTTTGTGCTTTGATCTTCCTTGCCACCATAATAGGTTTTTAATGTCATGTTATTTTTGGTATTGTTTGCTTGCTCATTTTCCTAACTTATTTATTTTTGAACTTTTTTTTTAAAGTTGGACTCTATTCCTAAAATGGGGGGGGCAATGTATCAATTTTCAACATTTTTATTTTGGACTGCTATTTTCAGATCTAGTTCTGGGGGACTATATATTTTCTGGAATTCTAAAGTTGTGTGATCTGGGAAAACTCATAGTCACTGATCTCTTGTTTTACATTCTGGTCCTTATTCATTGGTACTGGAGATGATACTGCTCCTCAGGATCCCTCTTCCCTTGAGATTGAAAGTTACATGGTTCCTCAGGGTCCCTATTCCTTTGGAACCATAAATGATACTGTTCTTTAGGGTTCTTGATCTTTTATGACAAGCAATGATGGTGTCCCTGAGAACTTTAACTCCCTCTCAATTGAAAGGGCTCTTTTCTGTCCTTGAATTATGATTAAGGGTTATAGACAATTAAGTAGCCAAACAGTTTCCAGTTCTCTATCTGGTGCTACAATGCTCTGTAATTGATTTTTTGACCAAATACCTGAAAATTCCTGAAATTTCTGCTACTTCTGTTGTCACCACCTAGTCCTACCACTGGTGTTTTAGCCACACAGATTCTGAACCCACCTCCACTTCATACCACAGATCTTTACTACCAACTTTGAAATGGAAGAATGTTTCATTTGATGTTTTATTGGATTTACCAGTACAGAATTCAATTTAAGGCATTGTTTTAAAGCTGTTTTGAAAGGAGTGTTGGAAAAGTTTAACTGAAAAATTATGATACTTCTACTCTCCCATATTTATTCCATCTCCAGTACCCTACATTTTTCTATTTTTAAAAAAAATCAGATTATCTTCTATATCAAAGTGATGAGAGAATTCTTGAAGTCTTGTTATGAGTTCAGGCTTTATTTCTCCCATGATTAGGATATTATTGAAATATGGTATTATTTGTGAGGGTTAAAAAGAAATTACAAATTTAAAATAATTAGAAAGGCTTCTCTTGATGAATTATTCTTGTTTGGACATGAGTGTCTGTACAAGAACTTATTGTTGACGAACTTTGATGAGGACATATTTTTCAAAGACTTTATTCACAGAAAGGAAAAAAGGGATATTTAAATGAATGAATGTACTCAGTATAGGTAATGATTTGGTGTGTATAAATAATGTGCTTTTTGTTGTTAAGTCTTAGTGAGTTTTTTTTTCATAATAGATGCAATCTTCTGTGTACATTAAATTGGTAAACAAACTGGTAAATAAACTCTAGAGATAAAAAGAACTGGGTTCAAATTATAATTTAAATTATTTTTTGTGACCCTGGGACAGATTGCTTAACCTCTTTCAGGTTTAGTTGTATTGTATGTAAAACTAAAATTATTACTGTAATTCACAGAGTATTCCTGACAACCAATTCACAGTATAAATGTAAATCATTTTGTAAACAATAAAACCTGATACACATGTGAGTTATTATTATTGCTGCTATTGTTAGTCTTATTCTATTAGAGCTAAATCAGTCTTATTATATTAGTTCATGCTAGTACATGCCTGTGTTCTCTACTTCTGGAAAGGCTGGTGGGTCACTTGAATTTGGGAGTTCTAAGTTATTGTAGGACTAATTCCAATTGTTATCTTCGCTAAATCCAGCACCATTATGATCAGCCACTGGTAAAGCATAGTCACCAGGCTTCTCCAATGGGGAGAGCCTGGCCCATAATGGAAAAACAGAGTAGGCAAAGATTCAATGATTATCAATATTATTATTAAATCCTTCAGTGTTTGCCACCCTTGCATCCTGACAAAATAAGAAGAAAGAATCTCCATATTATGAGATATTTTAATAGTTTCAGATTAAATTTAAGATGATATTTATTAATGTTTAAATCCTAATTGTTGTTCTGTTCCTTTCATTTCATATTTAACTATTAAATATGAGAACAAAATTACATCATAATCATGTTTTAATTTATTCTTCAGTAATTAGGTAAATGGGACATTTCTAGATTTTGTTTTTTATTTGAGTTTATTTTATATATGACTGATATTGCAAAGAAACTGCTCTCACCAAGGTTATAAATAAACATAAGTACTAAATCCAAAAGATTTCCATTCCAACTTTCTTATTATCTCTGAAGAACTTAACATTGTTATTCACTCCTTTCTCTCCTGTAGTTTTTAATGGAGGACCTAGATTTTTTGATACTGCTTTCTCCTAGTTTTCCTGATACCTTTCTGACTGGCCTTTCTCAATATTTTTTGTATGAACCTCTATATCTTGCTCTAAAATTATGGATGTATGCAGAGTTCTGTTCAAAGACATCCTTTCTTCTTTTCATACTGATTTGGTGATCAAGTCATATCTTAGTGGTTCAGCTGACATCTGTATTTGAATAACTCCTATATATGGACTCACTCATATCTCTCTTGAGCTCTAATCATATATGCTGAATCACAGAATCACAAAATTTTAGTTGGAAGTCATGTCAGGGGACCTCTAATTCGATTCATATCCAACATAGAATCTCCTATACAAAACAATATATATATATATATTTTTCTAGCTTTTGCTTGAAGTCTTTTAGGGAGGTGCAGAAACAGGGAGAAATGGGATTTACTACACAATGAATAGAACAATTACCTGATGAACATTTCTATTTTAATGTTCCAGAGGAAACTCAAACTCAACACATCCAAACCCATGCTTGTGCCTAATTTCTGTACGTTTTGGTGAGGACCACATTCTTCACAGTACCATCTTTTTAGAAATCTAAATTGATGACCTCAGTGTAATTCAAAGTTCTTCAAAACTGTTAATTCTCTAAATTCATTTAATTGCCAAGTCTTGTTGGTCTGGTATCTATGTTTCTTAGAACTTATTCTATGAGCAGAATCAGGTGATCATTATACACAGCAATAACAAGATTATACGATGATCAATTCTGATGGATGTGGCTGTCTTCAACAATGAGATGATTCAAACCAATTCCAATTATTCTATCAATTCCAATTGTGTTACTTGAGTTTGGGGGTTCTGATGAACCCCCAAATGAAAAGAGTCATCTACACCCAGAGAAAGGACTATGGGAGCTGAGTGTGGACCACAACATAGCATTCTCCCTCTCTCTGTTCCTGTTTGCTTACATTTTGTTTTCTTTCTCAGGTTTTTATTTTTTTCCCCTTTTTGATCCGATTTTTCTTGTGCAGCAAGATAATTGTATAAATATGTATACATATGTTGGATTTAACATATATTTTAACATATTTAACATATGTCATCTAGGGGAGAGAGTGGGGGAAGAAGAAGGTAATTTGGAACAGAAGGCTTTGCAAGGGTCAATGTTGAAAAATTACCAATGCATATGTTTTGTAAATAAAAAACTTTAATTAAAAAAAAAAGGAAAGGAGGGAGGAAGTGAGAAAAAATTGGGGACACAAGGTTTTACAATAGTGAATGTTGAAAACTACCTTTGCATATATTTTGAAAATAAAAAAGTTATAATTTTAAAAAAAAGAAAAGAAAAAGCTTTTATTAATTAAAAAATAATGAGAAAAGAACTTATCGGGGGGGGGGGAATTTGTAACAGAAAGCTTTGTAAGGGTTAATGTTGAAGAATTACCCATACATATGTTTTGCAAATAAAAAAATAAATAATTTTTTTTAAAAAAGAAAAAAAGAACTTATCATTATGGGTCAGTCACTTACCACATCTTGCCTCAGTTACTGCAGTAAGCTTTTATAATTGATTTATCTACTTTCAATCTTTTCTCTTAAAAGGCATCTACACTTTGCTAGTTAATTGATTTTTAAGTTCAAGAAGATTTAATGTCTTCTTAGTGCCTTAAGGAATAAAGGCAAATTTTGCTATTGGTCATTTAAAGATTTTTGGAATATAGTTCCTCTCTTGTGCCCTCCCCCACAGTTCCCATTAATAATACCTTTTTGAATCATATTAAAGGGGAGGAAATCATCTCTTTTTATTTTCATAATTCTAACATACAGTATAATCATATTGTATGCTTGTATGCTATATTTTCATATCACTATAATTTATTTCTCCTAAAATCAATCAATACTGGCATTTTAAAAGAAATGAACTTAATCATAATCAATAATTTATTTTGATATATCATCAAATTATATTTTTCAAGCTTTCACTAAATATTTTTGGATCAATTGTGATTAAAGATAATTGTCTACCAATTAAGTGTGAGATCTAGATCTACCTCATAATATTGGTATATAGAATATTGTGGGGGTGTTTTTTGGAGGGGTTGTTGTTGTTATTGTTGTTTTGTCATTACCAGGCTTGGAGAGAAAAATATATTTTACTTCTTAGAAATATATACAAATACCAAGTGCTTACATATTAGAATGTAAATGACAATACCACTTAAATTAATCTACTTATTCAGGGCCATGTCAATCACACTGCAAGAAATTATTTTATACAGCTAGAAAAACCAATGAGAAAATTCATTTGGAAGAGCAAAAGTTCAAGAATTTCAACATAATTAATGAAAAAAATTCAAATGAAGGTGGCCTAGCTGTACCAAACTGAAAACTTTATTTTTGGTCCTCAAAACCATTTGTATTGACTAAGAAATAGAACAGTAGATTGGTGAAAAGGTTAGGTTCAAAAGACACAATAGTTATTGACTATAGTAATTGAATATTTGATAAATTTAGACTCTAGCTTCTGGGATCAAAACTTACTACTTGATAAAAATTGCTGGGAAAACTAGAAAATACTATGGCAGAAATTAGGCTTTTACCAACATCTAATAATTATGTTAAGATAAAGTTGAAATAAGTTCACTATTTAGATATAAAGTGATACTATAAGCAAATCAATAGAGCAAGGGATAGTCTACCTGTCAGATCTATGTAAAAGGGAGGAATTTACGACTAAGGAACAATTAGAGAAAATTATGTAATACAAAATGGATAATTTTCATTATATTAAATTAAAAAGCATTTGTACAAACAAAATTAACGCAGCCAAGATTAGAAGAGAAATAGAAGCCTGAGGGGCGGGGAGGATTTTCAGCTAGTGTTTCTGATAAAGGCCTTATTTATAAAATATGTAGAGAGTTTACTCAAATTTATGAGTACAATACATTCTTCAATTGATAAATGGTCAAAGGATATGAACAGATAATTTTTAGATGAAAAAATTGAAGTCATTTCTAATCAGATAAAAAGATGTTATAAATCACTATTGATTAGAGAAATGCTAATTAAGACAATTCTAAGGTACTGCTTCACACCTCTAAAATTAGCTAAAATGAGGAAAAGATAAATGTTGGAGGGGATGTGGGAAAACTGGGACACTAATGTATTGTTGATGGAATTCTGAACTAATTCATTCAGTCAAGAGAGCAATTTGGAACTATGCCCAAAGGCTATCAAACCCTTTCATCCAGCAGTGTTTCTTCTGGGTTTGTGTCCCAAAGAGATCATTAAAAAAAGAAAAAGGACTCACATATGTAACAATATTTGTAGCAGCACTTTTTATAGTAACACAGAATTGGAAATTGAGTGGATGCCTTTCAACAAGGAGGTGATTCAAGACAATTTCAATAAATTTGTGATGGAAAGAGCCATCTACATCCAAGATAAAGCTATAGAGATTGAATGTGGATCAAAATATAGTATTTTCACTGTGTTATTGTTGCTTGTTTGCTTATTGCTTTTTTCTTTCTTATTTTTTTTTTGTTTTCCCCTTTGATCTAACTGATTCCCCTTTGATTTGTGTAGGATGGTAAATATGGAAATAAGTTTAGATGAATAGCACATGTCTAAATTATATCAAATTGCTTGCTTTCTAGGGGAGGAGGCAGAGAGGAAGAGAGGGACAAAAATTTGTACCATAAAGTTTTACAAAGGTGAATATTGAAAAATATCTTTGCATGCATTTGAAAAAATTAAGCTATTTTTCAAAAGCAAAAAATAAAAGAAACTTATAAGCATCTGTCTATCTGTCTGACTGTATCTCTCACTGTCTCTTCTATCCTTTCAGTGCTAGATTACCGCCTGACTAAAAAGAGGCTACAATTATCCCACATGAATGGTCAGATCCAGAAAATAAAATTTTGAACTTCTTTTGAGAGACAACTCTTTTTGTATAAAAGCTTGTGTTAAAGTAGATACCATGCCAGACAGAGTCAAAAAGACCTACCTTCAAATCCTGGCTCAGATACTTACTAGCTGTGTGATTCTGGTCAAGGCCTTTAGCTTTCTCTGTCTCAGTTTCCTGTTTTATAAATAGCAATAACAATAGCATTTACTTCACAGGGTTATTATGCAGATCAAAAAATTGAATATATACAAAACATTTTGCTATTCTTCTATTGCTATATTTTATGATAAAATAATTATTTAACATTTTCCTAATCTGAAACTTCCTTGTGTTCACCTTTTGTTTATAGGATTCAAAATTTCATTATGGCCTCCTTGATATTAAGCTATTTCTCTTGTCTAACATTTTATCTCTAGACCTGAGTATAAACCCTTGAACATAGTAATGTTTTAGATTAAATTGAAAATAATTTTTTGGCAAGACAATTGGGATTAAGTGACTTGCCAAGGATCACAGAACTAGTAAGTGTATTTGTCTGGGGTCGGATTTGAACTCAGGTCCTCCTGACTCCCAGGACAGTGCTCTGTCCACTATGCAATCTATCTGCCCTGAAAATAATTTCTTTCAATTTATCCTCCATAATAATATATGGATATTATGTGACATAGAACCCTGTTTTAAATCTGCCTTGGTCAGAACTTGACTTTTCATATCTACTAAAATTTCCTGACTTCCAATGACCAATATCATCAACAGGAGCATCCTGAAGAGGCCAGGATGAAGCCATGGCAAAAATCCAAGGTTAAATTAGTCTTCATGATAATACCCCTAGAACAAACACTTAAGGAAGTGGGAATTGTAATTCTCTAACTATGCAGATTTATCATTAATGTGTCTGATAAAAAGAAATTGCTTTATGTGAAACCAGATGTTGACAGGTGAAGGCATGTGCAGACACAGAAAAAAAAGATAATATCTGGTCTCTTCTGTCTAGGTGAAAGAATATTTTCTTTCCTTTAAAACCAATATAAAAAGTTTGCTTCCTAAGGAAATTTATATCTTATCATTTCCTTTTTGATATTGCAGCAGAACATTAAAGTTAGGCCTTCTGCGTTATATTAATGCTAATTATCTTATACAAGCTCTGAATTCTGGTGGAGGCTTACGTAGTCTACTGATATTGACTTTTTTTATATCATTATCATTTAGGGGCATCAAACTCTTTAACATCTCGATTTTCTTACTTGTATCCTACCACTTCTCTAAGTTTTTCTATTGCATAATTTTCTGTACTATTGTCATAATATAGAATCTATAAAACTACTTGCCTCTTAGTCATTAAAATTCATGCCACAAAGTCATATTGCCACATTTCAACAGTCTACAATGTAAGAGTGAATGACCCTGCAATGTTTCTCTGTTTCTTTTATGCCACAATTGCCACTCACAATGTTAAGGTCCTTACCTTTCTATAGATTATATATACTTCTCTTGTCACTAGACAAAATATTTTTCTAAGATTCTTCAGTCTGATCAGAATTAGAAAATTTCAGAGCTGGAAGGGACCACATCAGTGATTTAGTCTAATTCATTCTAATCCATACCTAAAATGAATCCTTTTTTTAAACAAATATTCTGCTCAAAGGTCTTTGAAGAGGAAGGAACCATTACCTCTCAAGGCAGTATTTTATACAACTCTGATTGTTGGGATGATTGTGTGTGTGCATGTGTGTGCTTGTCTATTGATTGATATCAAACCTAAATTTGATTTTTGGCAAGTGCCCCTTCCCTATCTTACACCATTGTTCCTTATTCTGCTCTATTCTAATCATTAGGATATTTTAGCTCCATCTTCATGGGCAAATTAGCTGCAACAAGTTGATTTCTGTACACTCTCAAAAATCAAACACTTGATAAACATTTATTAAGTACCTACTGTGTGCCAGGCACTGTACCATGCAGAAAGGATATAAACATGAAAAGAATAGTTTCTGCCTTCAAGAAACCTACAATATAATAGGAAGACAAAACACAAAAGAAAGTAGAAAAGTGAAAATGGGGGATTAGAAGAAGGTACCCATCTCAGTTGGACTTGGTGAAGAAGTCAGTCAGAGAAGTCCTAAAGTAGTATGCATCAAGAAGAGAAATGAGAAGGTATCAGAACTGAATTCTTCTTAAATGGAGGTTTGGTGTTCATAGCTCTACCTTGCTATCATAAAAATAAAGTGTAGTTAAGAAGTATATTATCAAGGCTAATTAGATCTTACAGGATGAAGAAGTTAAGAGAAATATATCAGAAAAGTCTCAGAATAGCACAGCCAGGTGAAGAAGAACAAACATTTATTCCTCTAACCCATCTCTCGGCCTGTTGTAATCCTATCCATAATTAACGTTCAAATATCATCTATCCCATGAAACATTCCCTGAAAGGTTTGGGTGGAAAAGGGAAATTTCTTCTAGTTTTTTTTTTAATACAATGCAGATTTATTTTCATATATCTTATTTTTCATGAGAAACGTTTCATTTCTTTCTGCCAACACATGCATGCACACATGTATAAATACCATTCTGCACTGTGAGTGCATATGCATACAGAGCAGTCAATATTTGTGAATTGAAGCAATATTTGCACCCACTGAGTTCCTATCTCATCCACCAACTACTCCTTCTGGACTACAAATATGATTTCTGAATTGCTCTTTACATTTCCATGCACTCACAAAATCTCTTATCCAATTTCACTGTGGTGAAAAATACAAATAGCTGTGCCCATAGAGATCCTGCAGTCAACATGCACAGATTTTCTTAGTCTTAGTAAAAACTGTCCAACCACAAAGAAAGTACAGATAACACTTTTATCAGGATACTAGAAGATGGTAAAAAGATAAGACATTTGGTAACTTTTTTTAAAACATAAAGAAGCTGCTGGATTATAAACAAACACATAAAATTTAGAAATAATTAGTGGCGGGGCAGCTAGTTGGTACAATGGATAGAACACCAGCCCTGAAGTCAGGAGGACCTGAGTTCAAATCTGGCCTCAGACACTTATCACTTCCTAACTGTGTGACCCTGGGCAAGTCATTAACCCCAATTGCCTCAAGAAAAAAAAAAGAAGAAGAAGTAATTAGTGGCACACTGCTTTTTAAAGAATGAAACAGGATACTGTCACAGTACTGGCATTTCTCAAAGTTCTACTCTGATAAGACACAGGGTGCTCATTTTTCAGATTACACTCTGAGACAGGAGACAAAACAAATTAAAGAACTAGCCCAGTAACAAATTCTCATCCTCAAAGCTTTCCATTCTTAATCTAACTCATTTTCCTTATTCTTTCTCTTCAAGACACATTAACTTGAGGTTGCTACACACAGACACACACATACACATTAATAAATGTATATACACATACACATAAAATGTATGTGTATTCCATGTATATATAGAGATACACACATATACACAATGCACTTACATATGCATGTGCATATACACATATATGTATATATACAAATATATACATATATATATGTGTGTATATATATATGCATATATATATACACACATATAAATATCTTTATCTATATATTTCTTAGTTCCATAGGTGTGAAGGTCTCTGGTTCCCACAGTTCTTTCAGTGCATTGGTCCTCTACTTGACATCATTTCACTTAATTGCAAAGGAGGAAGATTGTTGGTAGGTCAGGAATCACATGGGGCCAATGATCCTGCCAATAAACATTGACAAAGAAAATGAAAGGTGGGGTTGCTAGTTGAAGATTGCCAATTTCATCCACCAAAAACAATAAATGCTTCTTCTTTTCCTGTAAGCCCTTATGGATTTATTCATTCTTTATTATCAATTCTGTGAGTGGTATAGCTTTCCTAGATCCATGCATGATCTTGTTTTGAAGTTAGCCTACACTGAACATTACTATGTGAATTATGATACTTTCCCAAAGATTTCCATATTCTGAACAACCACCATGTACTTTATTTCTGTGCCTACTCTTAACGTTGCTTATAGAATTGCTTCATTTTATGTATCTAGAAGATATTGGGAAAGTTAGGGGATATGTTCAGATGGAAGTCTGAAATTGGCAAAGGCTACTCCTGTAGGAGCAAGAACCACAGTCTATATTCAGATGAGATGAGTTGGATTTATAATGGCCATGTTAATTTTTACAAAGTCTTATGTCATTCTTGACACATCTACCATCTGATCCTTGAGAGATCTAAGGAATAGGTAAAAACTCAAGACAAATAACAACAAAATCATTCCTCTTGAATATCTGTTTATGATCATATTTTAAAATCCCAATTAAAGAAAACAGAATGTAACAAGCATTTCAAATAGTTATACATGAGGTCTATTTATTTTCTTTATCCTGCATCTCCCCTGCTACTTTCTCAATTTAGCAGGTCATTGACAATCCCAACTTTTTCAAGCAATCTTGAGATACTTGTACCCAACATTACTGGTTCACTGGATCCTCTAATTCCTGATCCTCAAAAGAAAGAAAAAAAGTAACATCTGATTGAGATAGATTCATTACCATTAGTGAACTTTAGTGTTCACCATAGAAATACAATTTACAATATTTTCACTAATTCTGATCACACATCATTCTGAATATTTATGTTGGCTTACTGAGTACTCTATTTCTTTTATTATTAATTAATTAATTAATTAATTTTAACACACATTACTTTATGAATCATGTTGGGAGATAAAAATCAGAGCAAAAGGGAAAAAACATGGGGGGGAAGTGAACATAACATGTGTTCATTTGCCTTCAGTATCCTTGGTTCTTTTTTTGGATACAGATGGCATTTTCTATCCAGAGTCTATTAAGAGTGCTTTGGATCATTGAACTACTGAGAAGAACCAAGCTTTTCATGCTTGATCATTGCACATTCCTGCTGTTATTTACATTGTATTCCTGGATTTGCTTGTTTCACACCATCCGTTCATGTAAATCTTTTCAGATCTTTCTAAAATCAACATATTCATCATTTTTGTAGAAAACAATATTCCATTAATTTCATATATCACAACTTCTTCAGTCATTCCCTAATTGCTAAACATCTATTCATTTTCCAATTCTTTACAACCCCAAAATGAGCTGCCATAAACATTTTTGCACATGTGTCCTTTTACCTTCTTTATGAGTTCCTTGGAATGCAGACCCAATAATGGCACTGCTGGATCAAAAGGGATACACAGTGTTATAGTCCTTTGGCCATAGTTCCAGATTGCTCTCCAGAATGGTTGGATCAATTCACAACTCTACCAACAATGTATTAGTGTCTCAGTTTTCCCACAGCCCCTCCAACATTTATCATTATCTTTTCCTGTCATCTTAACCAATCTGAGAGGTGTGAGGTGGTACCTCAGAGTTGTTTTAATTTGTATTTCTCTAATAAATAGTGATTTAGGGGGCAGCTAGGTGGCGCAGTGGATAGAGCACCTGTCCTGAAGTCAAGAGGACCTGAGTTCAAATCTGGAGTCAGATGCTTACTACTTCTTTGCTGTGTGATCCTGGGCAAGTAACTTAGCCCCAATTGTCTCAGCAAAAATAAAATTAAATTAAAATTAATCAATAGTGATTTAGAACATTTTTTCATGTGACTGTAGATGTTTTTAATTTAATCATCTGAAAATTATCTGTTCATATCCTTTGACTGTTTGTCAATTGGCAAATGGCTTGAATTCTTATTAATTTGATCCAGTTCTTATATATTTTAGAAATGAAACCTTTATCAGAAATACTGTTTATAAATGTTTTTCCTAGCTTTGTATTTCCTTTTTCACTGTTTCTCTTGATTTTGTTTGTGCAAAATTGTCTTGGTTTAATGCAATCAAAGTTGCCCATCTTACCTTTAATAATGCTCTCTAGTTTTCTTTAGTCATAAATTCCTCCCTTCTCCAAAGATCTGATAGGTAAATGATTTCCTTGTTCTCTTAATTTGTTCATGGTATAAATCTTTATGCCCAAATCATCCATCCATTTTTTATTTTGGTATGGAGTGTGAGATGTAGGTCTATGTTGAGTTTCTGACATATTATTTTCCAGTTTTCCCAGCAATTTTTTGTCAAATTATGAGTTTTTATTCCAGAAGCTAGAGTGTGAGAGTTTATCCAATACTACATTGCCATAGGCTTTGATTATTGTGGTGTGTGTCTAATCTATTCCACTGATCCACAACTCTATTTCTACCAAATAGTTTTAAAGACTGCTGTTTTATAACATAGTTTTAGGTTTGGTACTGCTAAACCACCATCCTTTGTATTTTTTATTCACTAATTCCCTTAAAATTCTTGACCTTTTGTTCTTGATCTTCTGAACTGGGAATAGAAACTAACCCACTGATTGTGCCTCTTCTGACCCAATACTGAAGGTCTTAGAAGTTGTGTTGCTGTGATTAGGACTTTCTCACCAGCTTTCCCACAATTTATCTGAGCTGGGATGAATATCCTTTTTACTCCACTGAGACTGACCTTTCTTGAAGTTTTTCTGTCTGTCTTGAGCTAGAGCATGGTTTCATTCCATCAGACTCTATTCAGAGACTCACTGCATCATCTTGGCTCCATCCCTGGCATATTCTGTAGTATGGATTCACTACCTTGCCTTGTCAACACTGAATTACATTACCTTTTCTTACTTGACCCTTCTTGATGTTTGACTTGTCTCTTATATTTTTATTTGTTGTAACTACGATTTTGGTCACTTCCTTGAACCAAATGAAACTGACTAACCATAAATTATTACTAATAATTAGCCCTAATATTTCTCTATTGCCCACTTCAGATCCTGATGAACTCTTTAGGTTCCTGAATTATCATTTTTTAAAATTTGAAATTAGTATTTCGATGAACAGAAATCTCTCCATAACTCACTACCACTTAGACAAGAAAGAAAAAAAAAGAACTATTAATAGTAAACTAAAACAAATTGTGGCATTCATCATGGTTTTTTGGTTTGTTTGTTTTTGTTTTTTCTCACTTTGCAACAAGTCCATTATCTGCATCAGATGGGAGTAGAGATGGTATGCTTCATCATCACACCTCTGGAATTGTAATCAATCAAGGGTTCAATGAACCTTTCTCAACTGCATGAAAGTCATTCTCCCTTGTGATAAGCCTCTAGAAAATTGTGGAAATGCACATATGCTATTTCATTAGTACAACATTTTGTAATATTGAAAAAAATGAGTGTCAGTGTTTATGCTGCAAATTTGATTGGCCATTTTGGGCCATTATTTTATATGTGTCTTGGTTATTCAACAGCTGCTTTGCAATAATGATGGGAAAGGGCCTCTTATATCATTGTTTTGGCCTGGTGTCCTGATTAATGTGTTTCTTGCCTTCATATATCATCTTTTAAAGGTCTTTCTAAGGGTTTTTTTTCCTGGCATCTAAATTTTGAGGGAATATCTACACTGGTGTTATATTAATTTGTTAAATACTTACTATCTGTTTTAGTCCACTTCTAGGGGTCAGATTTGAGGTCAAGAAATGAGAGATACATGGTCAATCTAGTAATTAGCAAAATGAAATTTACATAACCATCATATGGAAAGCATATTCAGCAAGCATAAAGTATTAATTCCTTGTTGGCCACATTGACTCATCCATCAAGCTTGAGGCAAGAGTGTCTTTTCTTTTTTTTGTATTTAGGTCCCTAAGAAGATAAATCAAGACTATAAGGCTTAGCTCCCCTGTAACTATTTTTGAAGAGGTTTCATAAATTTTAAGAAAAAATATGACCCAACATACATAGCAGAGATTTCAGTAGATATTGCTTCAACCATATAGCCTCAAATAATACTATTTTCCAAATAGATAAATCTAGAATACATTAGGACAAAAAAAGAAAATTTCTACCATATCCTGTGTGTATCATACCACTTTTAACTACTGGTTTACCTGTGGATTTATATGATATTCAGTGGCCACAGTTCTGTTCTATTATTCATGGAAGGGTTCTCTATTCCCCAAATAGCCTAATATTTGAGCATCCCAAGAGTCAATGAGGTATAATGGTCAAAGTGTCAGGCTTAAAGTCAGGAAGACCTGAATGCAAATCCTGCCTAAGACAATTATTAGCTTTGTAACTCTTGGAGTCATTTATTCTCTGTTTGTTTCAGTATAGGTAATTTTTCAACATTGACCCTTGCAAAGCCTTCTGTTCCAAATTTTTCTCTCTTCCCCGCCACCCTAGATGGCAAGTAGTCCAATATATGTTAGTTATGTTAAAATATATGACAAATCCAATATATTTATACAATTATCTTGCTGCACAAGAAAAATCGGATCTACAAGGAAAAAAAAAACCTGAGAAGGAAAACAAAATGCAAGCAAATATCAACAGAAAGCTTGAAAATGCTGTTATGGTTCACACTCAGACCCCACATCCCTCTCTCTGGGTGTAGATGGCTTTCTTCATCTCTGAACAATTGGAGGTGGTTTGAAACATCTCATTGTTGAAGAGAGCCATGTACATCAGAATTGATCATCATATAGTCTTGTTGTTGCCATGTATAATGATCTCCTGGTCCTTCTCATTTCACTTAGCATCAGTTCATGCAAGTCTCTCCAGGCCTCTCTGAAATCGTCCTGCTGGTCGTTTCTTACAGAGCAATAATATTCCATAACATTCATATACCATGATTTATTCAGCCACTCTCCAATTGATGGGCATCCATTCAGTTTCCAGGTTCTAGCCACTACAAAAAGGGCTGCCACAAACATTTTTGTACATGTGGGTCCCTTTCCCTCCTTTAAGATCTCTTTGGGATGTAAGCCCAATAGAAACACGCTGGGTCAAAGGGTATGCGCAGTTTGATAACTCTTTGAGCATAGCTCCAAATTGCTCTCCAGAATGGTTGGATCCATTCACAGTTCTACCAACAATGTATCAATGTCCCAATTTTCCCACATCTCATGGGTAATTTTTTAACATTGACCCTTGCAAAACCAAGTGTTCCAAATTTTTCCCTCTTCCCCCCCATCCCCTCTATTACATGGCAGGTAGTCCTACATGTGTTAAATATGTGAAAATATATGTTATATCCAATATATGTATATATATTTATACAATTATCTTACTGCACACACAAAAAAAAATCAGATCAAGAAAGAAAAAAAAACTGAGAAAGACAACAAAATGCAAGCAAACAACAAAAGAAAGAGTGAAAATACTATGTTGGGGTCCACACAGTTCCCACAATCCTCTCTCTGAGTGTAGATGGCTCTCTTCATCACAAGATTATTGGAACTGATATGAATCATCTCATTGTTGGAAAGAGTCACGCACATCAGAATTGATCATAATCTTGTTGTTGCCTTGTACAATGATTTCCTGGTTCTGCTCATTTCACTTAGCATCAATTCACGTAAGATTCTCCAGGCTTCTCTAAAGTCATCCTGCTGATCATTTCTTACAGAACAATAATAAGGAACTTATATGTGAAACCTCAGAATTACATGATATCAATATTCTTTTTTTTTTCAAACAACATATACAAATGATCACTTAGACCTAAAGATTCATTTCTGTTTATGTTTCTTGTGTTTATTTTCTTTTCCTTTTCAATTGTTAGCACTCAAAGTTAGAATTTTAGCATCTACCACCTGTATTATTCATTTAGCAAACATCTTAATGTTTATTATGTGCATGCTTCTGTGATGGATGACACATAGAATCTTAATCATGACACCTTGAGAATCAATCTGGCAGGGGACAGTGATGATTAGATGCTACCAGCCTCTAGCCTTTTCCCCTTGCAATCTGTTCTGTCCACTGTAGCTTAAAACCATATTTTCATTGGGCCAATGTCCTTTGAAGACTCTTCCATGGATACTTTTTTCATTGAAAAAAAAAAAAAACAAAAAACCTGTATTCCTCAACCCATCATTGAATATCATCCATATTCTGTCCTCAATTTGTTTTTATCAACCTCAGCTTCTACTATTTATTGATATTTCTCTTGTCAAGCTATAATATTCATTGATTTCTGAACATATGGTGTACATACATATTTGGGTTAACATTGTTTCAACCTTCTAAAATACTCCTTCAAGAAAGAGCTTACATCTCACCTTTACTGTGAAGTCTTTTTTTTTCACTACAGATTACAATGTTCTTTCTTTTAAACTCACAGAGTATTTATTGTTTCTATGTACTTACACTGATCAGTTTTTTTTTTTTAGATACAAGTTCTAGACAGCAAATTTTTGGAGGAGGATATATAAATTTGTTTGTTTGTTTTTTAAAATAGTACCTACCCCAATTATCTTACACACAGTACTTACTTCTTACAAATGTCAATATAGCAGTAAGTCATTACTTTCTTGGTATATCATATTAAAAAGCAACAATAACAACAGAATAACCGCCTTGCCAATAAATAATAATTTAATAACTGCTTGCTTGGTTTTTACATTCTTAAGGTGATAGGATTTGTAGGGAGAGATATTATATGCCTATGAAAATATTTTCAATAAATGGAAACAGAATAAAATGCAAGTTAATCAGATACAAAATATTTAGAGAGTAGATAAGAATAGGTTGAGTCTTAAAGGAAGTAAGATCATTTGGGACACAATGAGGGAGCATGATAGAGTGTCATTTTGTACATTAAGTCTCTATTGATTGATAGATTATTGCTTGTGATGTTTCTATTTATTCTGACAAATTGATAAATGGTACTTCAATCAGTTCTATACCCTTGGGTTAATATCCCCAACCACCCAACCACTTTGATTCTTTCTTTTTATATTTTTTTCTTTTTCTTTTCAAAGTGGACATATAGACAATCGCGTTTGAATTTATCCTTTCAGTCAGATCAATAAGATTGAGGAGGATGTAAATATATATAATAAAAAGGTTTTAAAATACATATTAATATACTTTTTCCACAGTTTTCATAAATATTTTTTAAAGGCCAAAAGGACTTCAAAGAGGAAATTAGGCAAATAGTATCACATATTTGACCACTTTTTTTTTTTTGTCTAACATTACATAAACAAAACTATTGTTGATATTTATTCATTTCCCCAGAGGCTTGCAACTTTGGAAGATTCTCATAGAACTTTAAAAATGTAATAGAATTATATGTTTTGACAGATGAATAAAATTATAACATTAGAAAACAATTTTTCCTTATAGGTATAGAAGGAAGAAGAAGAGAATAAGAATTTCTTTGTTATCGATTAGGTGCCAAGTAAAATACTAAACATTTTACAAATATTATCTCATTTGATCTAAGATTTGGGATTTGATTAGATTGATAGCTGACCTAAAAGTTAGAAATATATTTTAACATCCCTAAGATGCTGCCCATGCAACCCCGGACAAATCATTTAGACTATCAGTCAGCTTTTGAGGTTAGGAATGTCAAATATACTGCCCACATTATTCCACCCACAACATTGCTGACTACAGCCCAAACCAGATTAAAATGTAATTGGAAAATATTAAAATAATTAGATAAAAAGATGAGAATTACATACTGTTAACATGTAATTTTCTAAGTCAACACATGTGCATGTGGCCTGTAGGAATACTTAAATACAATAAGTGATCCCATTTCTATTTGATCTCACTGGTGTAGGTAACTCTTTTCCCCCTTTTTAATAGCATTTTCCCAAATTACATGTCAAGACAAATTTTAGCATTCATTTTTTTTATTTATTATTTATTTTTTTATTATTTTTATTTTTTATTTTATTTTATTTTATTTGCATAACATATGTGTGGGTAATTCTTCAACAATAACCCTTACATAGCTTTCTGTTACAAATTTTCCCCCCAACTCCCCACCCCTCCCCTAGATGGCAGGATATCCACTACATGTTAATTATGTTAAAATATTGGCAAATCGAATATATGTATACGTATTTCCAAACTTATCATTGTTGTGCAAGAAAAATCTTATCTACACAAAAGATATATCAGATAAAGGAAACACAATGTAAGCAAACATCAATCAAGGAGTATGAGAATGTTATGTTGTGGTCCACATTTCACGTCCCTCTCTCTGGGTGTATATGGCTTTCTTCAGTGAACAATTGGAGGTGGTTTGAAAATTTTCATTGTTGAAGAGAGCCATGTCCATCAGAATTGATCGTCATATAGTACTGTTGTTGACGTGTATAATGATCTCCTGGTTCTGCTCATTTCACTCAGCATCAGTTCATGTAAGTCTCTCCAAGCCTCTCTGAAATCATCTTCTGGTCATTTCTTACAGAACAATAATATTCCATAATATTCATATACACAATTTACTCAGCCATTCTCCAACTGAAGGGCACCCACTCAATTTCCAGTTTCCAGCCACTACAAAAAGGGCTGCCACAAACATTCTTGCACATGTGGGGCCCTTTCCTTCCTTTATGATTTCTTTATGATATAAGCCCAATAGAAATGTTGCTGGGTCAAAGGGTATGCACAGTTTGATAACTTTTTGAGCGTAGCTCCAAATTGTTCTCCAGAATGGCTGTATCCGTTCACAGCTCCACCAACAATGCATCAGTGTCCCAGCCCTCCCACATCCCCTCCAACATTCATCATTAACTTTTCCTGTCATTTTAGCCAAACTTACAGGTGTGAAGTGGTACCTCAGGGTTGTCTTGATTTGCATTTCTCTGATCAATAGTGATTTGGAGCACCTTTTCATATGATTATAAATAGTTTTAATTTCATCCTCTGAAAATTTTCTGTTCATATCCTTTGACCATTTATTGATTGGAGAATGGCTTGAATTTTTATAAATATGAGACAATTCTCTATATATTTTAGAGATGAGACCTTTATCAGAACCCTTAAATGTAAAGATGATTTTCCAATTTATTGCTTCCCTCCTAATCTTGTCTGCATTGATTTTGTTTGTACAAAAACTTTTTAACTTAATATAGTCAACATTATCTATCTGGTTTTCAATTAAGAGTTCCAGTTCTTCTTTGGACATAAATTTATTCCATCTCCATAGGTCTGAGAGGTAAACTATATTACATTCCTCTAATTTACTTATAGTATCACTCTTTATATCCAGATCATGAACCCATTTAGATCTTATCTTGGTATGTGGTGTTAGATGTGGATTAAGCCCTAATTTCTTCCACACTAGTTTCCAGTTTTCCCAGCACTTTTTGTCAAATAGTGAATACTTATCCCAAAAGCTGGGGTCTTTGGGTTTATCAAAGACTAAATTTCTATAGTTATTGCCTAGTTTGTCTTGTGATTCTATCCTATTCCACTGATCGACTACTCTATGTCTTAGCCAGTACCAAATGGTTTTGATGACCGCTGCTTTGTAATATAGTTTTAGATCTGGTACAGCAAGTCCACCATCATCAGCCATTTTTTTCATTAATCCCCTTGAAATTCTTGACCTCTTGTTTTTCCAAATGAACTTTGCTACTATTTTTTCTAGATCTGTAAGCTAATTTCTTAGGAGTTTGATTGGTATGGCAGGAAATAAGTAAATTAGTTTGGGTAATATTGTCATTTTTATTATATTCGCTCAGCCTACACATGAGCATTTTAAGTTTTTCCAATTGACTAGGTCTGATTTTATTTGTGTGGAAAGTGTTTTGTAGTGTAGTTCATATAGTTCCTGACTATCCCTTGGAAGATAAATTCCCAAATATTTTATACTATCAACAGTTATTTTAAATGGAATTTCTTTTTGTATCTCTTGCTGCTGAACTTTCTTGGTAATATATAAAAATGCTGATGATTTATGTGGATTTATTTTGTATACTGCAACTTTGCTAAAGTTGTGAAATGTTTCTAGTAGTTTTTTAGTTTAGTCTTTAAGGTTCTCTACGTATATCATCATGTCATCTGCAAAGAATGATAATTTGGTTTCCTCATTACCTACTCTAATTCCTTTAATCTCTTTTTCTTCTCTTACTGCCAAAGCTAACATTTCTAAGACAATATTAAATAATAATGGTGACAGTGGGCAGCCTTGTTTCACTCCTGATATTATTGGGAATGGTTCTATCTGTCCTGGTGTTGGAATTTGCTTGCTTCACAACTCTGACACTCAAGATTTCCCACTGGTTTGGTGAAGTATACTTTACTGTGATGCTTCCTATCTGAGGTCACACTTCCCTTTTATACAATCGAAGTAGACTTTCCAATTTTCTTTAGTTCAGTTGTTTCACCTCACCTTTTTTTCTGGTTCTACTTTTCCAGAATTTGTTTGGGGAAGGTATTTTCACTATTGTTTAGAAGGGAATATGGGAGTTACAATGATTTGCTGCTTACTCCACCAACTTGGCTCCTGAAAGTCTTTGAAAGCCAACTTTTTTTGTTTTTTTGTTTTAGAAAGAGCAGTGGATGACCAGAATTCTAACACCACACACATTTTTCTTTTTTTTTTCTTTTCTTTTTTAATAATAGCTTTTTTTCAAAATATATACAGAAAGTTTTCAACATTCACCCTTACAAAATCTTGCATTCCAAATTTTTCTCCCTCCCTTCCCTACACCTCCCTCCCCAAGAAAGCAAATAATTATATATATTAAACATGTGAAATTCTTCTGTACATATTTCCATATTTATTATGATGCAGAAGAAAAATAATATCAAAAAGGAAAAACATAAGAAAAAATGCAGGAAAACAACAAGAAAAAACATGAAAATGCTATGTTGTGATCCACATTTAGTCCCTGTAATCCTCTTTATAGATGCAGATAGCTCTCTGCAGTGTATTGGAATTGGCTAGGCAACTCTTAAAGACTGTCATTTTCACTTCAATGATCTCCACTGGTAAAGGAAATTTCCTTTATCAATGGAACTGCAGATATAGTTAAATAATTAGACAAAACAAAATAAGTCCTGTCATAACATAAGTCTTTCTGATTTTCAGTAAATTATTTTAAAACACTGAAATTAATTAAAAGTCCTCATTTTTTTCTGTTTTTTTTTTTAGTAGCAATTAAAAAAAATGTTTCAAGGCAGCTAAATGGCACAATGTGGAGAACATCACCCCTGGAGTCAAAAGGATATGAGTTCAAATCTGACCTCAGACACTTAATATTTTCTTCCTGTGTGACCTGAGCAACTTAATTACAATTGACTCACAAAATAATAATAATAAATTGATTTTTATTAACAGGAATTTTTTAAGTAAACATTTTAATAAGTAATAAAAAGATGCCGAAGAAGCAAATTACTATTTGTGTATTTATGTGTGTCTTTGTATGTATGGGCATTTGTAAAAGTGAAACATTATGTCAAAAAATGAAGGGGAAAAAAACTTCCTTTGCTCCATATGACCATACACCCATTTATTTGAAAAAAAATTACCCAATAAAACACAAAATTATTATATTCAATGTTTTCTAAGGATCTGAAGATCTTTTTTTGATCTTACAGTCTGCAAAAAAGGTTTGTTCTATTTGGGATTCAACATTTCCACAAACTAATATAATACAAATTTGAGCTCTCTGCTCTCTAGTGTGTACCAACATGGACTAGAAGCAAGGACTTTGACAGAATATATGGAGAAGTGTCTCTTTGAAAAAGGAAGAAAATCAATGAATCTTTTTCAGCAGCAGCACCCTGGCAGTCCCAGCTGTCCACTGTTGGGCTATCAATTTTTTTCATTGATACGCAGTAGCTTCCCCATTTACTCTCTTAAAAAGTGCTCTGTCCAGATAACAATGAAAAAAAGATAACAAGCATCAATATCATAGAAAGTTCCTCTCACAACCTCTCTAGTAACTAGAAGTTAAAACTATAAATCATTTTCCTCTATTTGTGAAGAGTTGGTTCATAAGGCTAAACATAGTAGCAAACCTTTATCATCCCTTTATTCTAAACCAGGTTTCTTGAAATATTTTGTATTCTATTTTTACAAACTGATTGTGCTTTCAGGCAGTACCAAAAATGTGGTTATGTTGATCCCATCAATCCTTTTGCCTTTAATTCATATTGGTTCACTTTGAATTTTCTCATTTTTAATCAAACTGATGGATTTTAGTTATTCTATAAAAGTGAAACTACAATCCTGCCATTTCATCTTCACAAATGTAGTCCTCTATGTTGAGAATGCTCTTCTTCATATTTGTTTTGTAAAATTCCTAATTTCCCCTAAGAACAACTCAATCACCTCTTCCAAATGGGAACTCCCCTCCTGAAATTTCTAGGTATCATTTTGTACATACTGAAAATTTACATACCATGTACATGTTTTCAACTTCTCTCCTATCTCAATGAAAATTTCTTGAGTGAAGTACTATTTCATTTCTGTCTTTTTAGTCATATCATAAATTACAGTGATTTTTGTCTATAAGGTGCTTAATCTATATTTACTAACTTGAATTAAATTAATTTTTATTTTCTCCAATGAATCTAAAATTTAATGCTAGCCAAGTCATTGCATTTTCAAAATAAAAAAGGCATATGTTAAGAACAAAGTAAATTATATATTCTATTGCACATGCAATACACATGCCCATATACATAAACCTTATACCTGAAATAAAACTTCAACTTGTCTATCATTTCTGATATTCATTATTCTCTACATTAAAGAAAGGATAAATTTCTGTGACCCAAGCAAGTGTCACTTATAGAAGACAACTCTAAAAAACTCACATACTTCCTTGCATTTCTTCCCCATTCTGCCTTCTCATAATTCTTCTTTGGCCTGATGGGTTGCACTTTTGCACTCAGACTTTGATTAAAATGCTTCTCTTCATTAGCCAAGCATAGCTCTGATTTCCACACACTTCCTTGCTTGGGGAAGACCTTAAAGTTTTTTCCATTTCTATTTCCATTTCAAACTCATCTTAGTAAAAGTATAACTTTTATAGAATCCTATTGTTGGTGATGCTGTTTCAGTAATGTCCTTGAAAGAACATCTGTAGCCCACTGTCAATATTTTTTCTTCTTTATTCAGCTATGGCTCCTCTGCCTTCAATCATATGAAAACTATGTTTTTATGTTGTAGACATCTGTAAAACTACTTAAGTAATTGTTTTGTTCTAGTCTTCAGGCATGCATAGAGGCATAGATCTTCAGGCATCCATAGATGTTACAGTATAATTTTACATTTCAAAAGATCTGTTATTTATTTATTTTTTTTATATGGGTTCATACTTTCTCCTGGGGCCCATAGGAAGTTACATGTTTTCTGTGGTCAAAAGAATTTATCAACCAGTTGGCCATAGTTTAGCCAAATTAATTAATCTGTCCTTTTAAGAAGAGAAAAATATTCTTGGAACAGAGGGCAGAACCAAGATGGTGGAAAGTAGACAGTTCTTTGTGTGAGTTCTTCCTGGCTTCTCTCAGTTTAACACCAAATCAAGCCTTTGACCTGGTTTTGGAGTGACAGAACACACAAATATTTAGAGTGTCACAAATTTCCAGCATAAGATGTTTTGGAAGAATTTCAGTAAAGGTCTGTTTCAATTGGGGGTGGGAGGCAAAAGGGAAAGGAAGGTACCGAAGCTCTTAGCCAAAATACAGCAGCATTGGCTACTCTGTTTGTTAAGAAGCCAGTGTAGCAGCAGATTAGCTGTGAGACAACTACAAAAGTCAAATAGTGAGCCACTAAACCTAGAATAATATGGGACATGGACATGCTCACACAGCATGGAAAGGAAGACAGTATCACTGGCCCAGGGCAGAGTGGAGCTACTGTAGCCTATAGAGAAAGCTTGGAACAATCTCCCCTCTGTCCTAAGAGTAGAACTCAACTTTTAAACATTAGCAAAAAAGCAAAAAGACCTCTGATCATAGATAGCTTTTATGGAGACAGAGAAGAACAGACATCAACCCCTCAGTACACAAAAAGAAAATTTTCTCTAGATGAAGCCCGTAAGGGTGATATTAATTGGTCTGCATCTCTTAAGGCTCTCTTGGAAGGATTCAAAAAGTATCTTAAAAGAGTTAGAAGAAAAATGGGGAAAGGAAATGAGAACTTTCCAGGAGAGGGAAAAGAAAACACAGAAATTATCTGAAGAAAACTCCTTTAAAAATAGATTTAGAGAAATGGAAAAAGTACATAACTCCTTACAAAATAGATCTGATGAAATGGAAAAGGAAAACAACTCATTAAAAAAAAGAATTTGTGAAATGGAAAAAAAAATAACAATGAACAAAACAACTCATTTAGAAGTTCAAATGGCCAAATGCAAAAGGAGATTAAAAAGCTAACTGAAGAAAATAATTCACTAAATATTAGGATTGAATAAATGAAAGTGAATGACTCAATGGGACATCAAGAATCAATCAAACAAAATTTAAAAAATAAAAAAAATAGAACAAAATGTAAAATATCTTATTGAAAAAACAATTAATGGGGGAAATAGATATAGGAAATAGAACCTAAGAATTATTTGACTTCCTGAAAACCATGATGAATAAAAGAGTCTAGACAATATCTTTCAGAAAATCATCAAGGAAGATTGCCCTGATGTCCTAGAATCAGAGGGTAAAATTTTGAAATAATTCACTCAATCACCTTCCGAGAGAGACCCAAAAATGATAAATCCAAGGAATATCATAGTTAAATTTAAGAATTATCAAATCAAAGAGAAAATATTTCAAGTAGTCAGAAAGAAATAATTCAAATGTCGAGAAGCCACAATCAGGATTGCCCAGAACCTAGCAACTTCCAATTTAAAGAATCAAAAATCTTGGAATATGATATTCTAAAGCTAAAGAGTACAGATTGCAACAAAGAATCAACTATCCAGCAAAATTAAGGATTATCCTTTTGGGGAAAAGAAGAATACTCAAAGAAACAGGGAAATAGATCTAATCAAAAGACATAAGGAAGGAAACTCACTTTTATAAAGTATACTATACATAATGAAGCAATATCAATACTGAACATATATGCATCAAGTAGTATAGCATCCGCATTCCTAGGGGAGATTGTTAAGAGACACACAAGAAGAATTAGAAAGGAAGACTATAGTAGTGAGGGAACTCAACCTTCCTTTCTCAGAACTAGGTAAATCAAACTACAAAATAAATAAGAAAGAAATTAAGAAGATAAATAGAATTTCAGAAACTTTTTGTATGATAGATCTTTGCAGAAAATTGAAAGGAGACAGAAAGGAATATACATTTTTCTCGAGTATATGGCACCTACAAAAAATTGGCCATATGTCAGAGCATAAAAAACTCAAAATCAAATGCAGAAAGGCAGATATAGTGAATGCATCTTTTTTTTAGATAATAATGCAAAAGAAAAATTAGTTGGAATTTAAATAATTTCATTCAAAAGAATGAGTGGATGAAGTAACAGATTATAGACAGAATCAATAATTTCATCCAGGAGAATGAAAATAATGAAACAAATACCCAAATTTATGGGATACAGTCAAAGGAGGTTTATGGGGAAGTTTTATATAAATGCTTATTTACATAAAATATAGAAAGAGAAGATCAATGAATTGGGCATGTAAGTAAAAAAGTTAGAATTAGAGCAAATTAAAAATTCCTAATTAAATATCAAATTTGAAATACGGTGAAATACTGAAAATAAAAGGAGTGACTAATAAAATTTTGAAAAAAAGAACATTGAACTAATAAACACATATAATTGGTTTTATGAAAAAATACATAAAACTTTAGTTAATTTGATTAGAAAAAGAAGAGAATCAAATTATTAGTATCAAAAATGAAAAGGGTGAACTTCCCATCAATGAAGAGAAAATTAGAGCAATAATTAGGAAATATTTTGCTCAACTACATGCTAATAAATCTGATACTATGAATGAAATGGGTAAATATTTTCAAAAATATAGATTGTCCATATTAACAGAGGAGGAAATAAATTACTTAAATAGTTCCATTTTATAAAAAGAAATTGAAGAAAATATTCATCAATTCTCTAAGAAAAAATTTCAAAACCAGATGGATTTACATGTGAATTCTACCAAAAATTTAAAGAACAATTAATTCCAATACTATGTAAACTACTTTGAAAAATAGGGAAAGAAGGAGTTTACCCAAATTCCTTTTGTGACAGATATAGTGCTGATACCTAAACTAGATAGGGTCAAAAAAGAGAAAGAACATTATAAACTAATTTCTTAATTAATATTGATGCAAAAATTTTAAATAAGATATCAGCAAATAGATTATAGTAAATTATCCCTAGATAACACACCATGACCAAGTAGGATTTATACCACATATGCAGGACTGGTTCAATAACCAACCAAACAAAAATCATGATTATTTCAATGGATGCGGGAAAAAGCATTGACAATATCCAATACTTATTCATATTAAAAACACTAGAAAGCAAGAGATACAAAGAAAAATGTCATCTAAAATAAATCTAGATAATATAAAATATTTTGGAGTCTACCTGCCAAGACAAAGTCAGAAACTATATGAACACAATTATAGAACACTTTCCACACAAATAAAGTCAGATTTAATCAATTGGAAAAATATCAAATGCTCATGGGTAGGCTGAGCTAATATAATAAAAATGACAATACTACCTAAAATAATCTACTTATTCAGTGCCATACTCATCAGATTCCCAAGAAATTATTTTATAGAGCTAGAAAAAATAACGAAGTTCATCTGGAAGAACAAAAGGTCAAGAATTTTAAGGGAATTAATTTTCAAAAATGTAAATGAAGATGGTCTAGTTGTACCAGGCCTAAAACTACATTATAAAGCTATGGTCATCAAAACCATTTTGTATTGGCTAAGAAACAGAGTAATTGATCAGTGAAATAGGTTAAGTTTAGAAGACACAATAGTAATCTAATATTTGATTAGTCCAATGATCACAGCTTCTGAGACAAGAATTCAGTATCTGACAAAAATTATTGGAAAAATTGGAAATTAGTATGGCAGAAACTAGGCATTGATTCATACTTAAAACCCTATATCAAGATAAGGTCGAAATGGGTTCATGATTTAGGCATGAAGAGTGATACTATAAACAAATCAGAAATACAAAGAATAGATTATCTCACAGATCTATGGAAAAGAAAGGAATTTATGACTAAAGAACTAGAGTACATTATGTAATGTAAAATAGGTAATTTTGATTATATTAAATTAAAAAGGTTTTGTACAAACACAACCAATGCAGACAAGATTAGAAGAGAAGAAATAAACTGGGAAGAAAATTTTACATCCAAAGTTTTGATAAAGGTCTCATTTTTAAAATATATACAGAATTGCTTCAAATTTATAAAATTTAAACCATTCTCCAATTGATAAATGGTCAAAGGATATAACAAACAATTTTCAGATGAAGAAATTAAAACCATTTGTAGTCATATGAAAAAATGCTCTAAATTATTATTGATCAGAGAAATGCAAATAAGACAATTCTGAAGGACTACCATACAACATTCAGATAAAAGGAAAGATAATGATGACTGTTAGAGAGGATGTGGGGAAACTGGGACACCAATTACATTGTGGGTGGAGTTGTGAAGTGATCCAACTATTTTGGAGAATATGGAACTATGCCTAAAGGGTAATCAAACTGTGCATAACCTTTAATCCAGTAGTATCTTTGCTGGGTCTATATCCCAAAGAGATCTTTAAGGAAGGAAAGGGACCCACATGTACAAAAATGTTTGTAGCAGCCTTTTTTGTAGTGGCAAAGAACTGGAAACTGAGTGGGTGCCAATCAATTGGAGAATGGCTGAATAAGTTATGGAATACGAATGTTAGGACTATTATTGTTCTATAAGAAATTATCTGCAGGATAGTTTTAGAGGCCTGGAGAGACTTACATGAACTGTTGCAAAGTGAAGTGAGTAGAACCAGGAGAACCTTGTACACAGCAAACAGCAAGATTAAAAGATGATAAATTCTGATGGATGTGGCTCTTTTCAACAGTGAGGTGACTGAGGCCCGTTCCAATGGTCTCGTAATGAAGAGAGCCATCTGCCCCTAGATAAAGGACAGTGCGGACTGAGTGTGGATCATAACCTAATGTTTTCACTTTTTTGTTGTTTGATTACATATTGTTTTCTTTCTCACTTTTTTTCTGATTTTTTTTTTGTGCAGCATGATAATTGTAAAAACATGTATTAAAAAATTGCATGTTTAACATACAATGGATTATTTGCAATCTTGGGAAAGCAGTGGGGGAAAGTGAGGGAGAAAAAAAATAGAAACTCAAGGTTTTGCAAGGGTGAATGTTGAAAATTATGCATATCTTTTGAAACTAAATAGCTTTAATTAACAGAAAAAAAATTTGCTGGAATGAATATGTAAATACAATCCCATGCAAAATTAATATGTACCTACTACATGCAAAGGATATGTGATTAAATATATATATGTATATAAATATATGTATATGTATATATATACACATATGCAAAAGAACCATACCCTCTAAGGAGAATACATATTCCTGGAAATTCTTTCAGAGTTCCCATAGTCTTCAATGATCTGGATCCCTCTAAAGTCACAATGACTATCAGGAGGACTTCAGTAGAGAATTCATGCTAGAATATTGTCATTTGCTAATGTGGAAAAAAGATAAGACCAAGATGTAGTAAAGAATTTTGTTGTTATGAGCATTTGCCTTCTTTTTATTTGTTTGTTTGTTTTTTTTTTTTTTTTTTTTTTTTTTTACTTTAAGTTTTGTTTACATATAAAAGTATAATATCCAGGATGACATTTTCTGAGAGTCTTAAGTATAAAATCCACAAGTAGAATTAATGTGTACCTTTTTATAGAATAAATGTTTTGATAAATCACTGCTATTGTAAATGTCAAATAACATTAAATGTTAAATGGTAATAGTGGGCATATGGAAGAAAACTCTGAGGCAGGGATTTAAATAATTATCTTCCAACCAAAATAACAGTATTGTTGTTGTTGTTGTTGTTGTTTTTAATTTCTTTTCCTTTTTCAAGAGAACTAAGTTGAGCAAATGGCCACTTATAAACCTGGGAGACAAAAATTAAATTTGAGCAGGCAGAGAAAGCAAACCTTAGTCATATTAATAAATAGTGTATATTAGTTTAGCCCCAGTTTCTTCAACAGATTAATCATTTCAAAAGGAATTTTGTTTGAATTTTGCATATTTGTAAAATTAGATTTAGGGAGATATAAAAGAAAATTTGCTAAGCAGCTGTGTGGCATAGTTATGAGGTTAGCCTCTTTACTAAGAAGGCCTGTGTATAAGTAGATAGATAGATAGATAGAAAGATTGATAGATACAGACATATGGATATAGAAATAGATATAGACATGTCTATATCTATCATTTCTAATTTTTTTCCACATATGCATATGTGCATTTATATGCATATGTATATTTATTATACACACACATATATACATAGATATGTATATATGTGTGTGTTGAGAAAAAGAAAGATGGGGGGAGGAGGGAGATATAGAGTGAGAGTATCATGCCCTCCAAGGAAAATACATATTGCTGACAATTCTTTCAGAGTTACCATAGTCTTAGATTATTTGGATCCCCCCTAAAGTGATGGGAAAACCCAGCAATTTCTTCTCATAAAGGAGAAATATTAGCTACATTCTAAAACAAGGTTAGTAAAAGTTATCATTTTCCATATAAAGGCTTTGGACTAGACAACCTCTCTCCATTGTATCATAGGTTTAAAACAAAAGTTTCAACATCTAATAAATAGGATGATAGACCCAAAGGTGAAAAGAACCTGAGAAATTGTTTAGTGCAACCTCCTGTACATTATTTTATTCTATAAAAAAAGAAAACTGAGGCAGATAGATGGCAAATGACTCACCCGACTTCATACAGGTAATAAAAATAAGAGATCTAATAACTCAAATGCCAGTGCTCATTTCTGCTATGCCATGATATCCATAGGATATTTGTATGAGTTTAGAATTGAACATGGACCTTCTGCATGACAGGCAAAAAAGTCTTAAATGGACATACTCTAACTTCTCATGTTATTAAAAACATAACTGATATTGACATATTTGAAATTACATGGGCGCGAAGGGGTAGGATTAGGATTTTAAAAAAATATTCTTCCACATTCCACCTTCCATTCCAATTTTTTATGTTCCATATATGTGTGCACACATGTATTCACAGTGCACGTTTGTTCACATAAATATATATGTGTACTTATATGTGCATATATGTGTAATATGTCCAAATCTATGCTTCTCTGATTTCATAATCATTGCTACTTTATGTGAATCTTTTCCTTCTGACAACAAATTTGTGACATGCTCCAGCTGGGGAAAAAAACAAAAAACAAAAAACTATGTGACCTAAGATTCGGTCTCTATGATTTCACCCCATATCTGAGCTGCACAGTTTTGAATATGTCTAATGCCTTGTGGGAAGTTTTTTTATTCAATTTGTAAAATAAAGTTTTTCAATTTATTTTACCTTTTAAAGTTTGATAGGGGGGAAAAAATGTAGTAAGCAGCCTCCCAGTGCTAGAGAAAAGAATGTAGCAGGCATATAGTCAAGAACCCAGTAAAAGTCTTTGAACATCTGTGCTTCTATGTTTTAGATTCTAATGGAGAGGATAGAATATTGAATAAAAAGAAGTAATTTATAACCTAATTGGGATTCTCTGTGCCAAGCACTCCCAAATTTGTATGTCCATGTCCTTGATCCTGAACTTCATTGTATTCTTTTCCATCATCTCCAGAACAGTCTTTCCCACACACCCTGCATCTCAAAGTCAACATTTTTTTTTTTTAAACCAAACTCACTATCTAGGCTACTCAGAAAAACAAAACAACAATCTACTAGATTCTGCATTTCTTTTTTTCTTTTTATCACACAGCCATCCCCTCAGGCATTCAAGCTCTAAACTAACTCTTTAACTCTTTTGTTTAATTATAATTCCAAAGGCTCTCTCTCTCTAATCATTCCCATTTTCTTGGGTATTGCCACCACAATTATTCTGGCTATCTTCTACCTTTGCTTAGATAATTATAAAGGCCTCTTTATTTCCTCTGTACTTCAAATAATCCTTCACAGAATTATGTCAAAATGATTTTCCTTACATCCAGATCTATGACAGTGCTCTCTACTCAATAACCTTTAGGAACTTGTTATTGCCAATTGGGTAAATTAACCTGGCAGATAAGGTTCTCCAAAATCTGATTCAAATTTAGTTTTGTAGCTTTATTTCATGTACTCTACATTTCAGCAGAAAATGAAATGTTATTGATAGCCACAATTAAGATGATTAGAATATATTGAGTTTGGTTAAAGTTGGGCTATAACAAGAGTATTAGAGTTGGAAAATTTTCATTTTTATCTAAATCATTTAGATTTTATAATAGCTAAATTGTGATCAAAATTAACAAAAGTTTAGAGGAGTTAGAGCTAGAGGTCTTTTAGAGATTTTTTTTTTCCTCCAACTTTTTCATTGCACAGATGAGTAACCTGACTTAGGTTAAAAGAGAAAGGTTAAAAGGCTTATGCCTGTCACATAGGAATTATTTAAGAGAGTGGGAATTCAAAACATTTAATTCCTGTGTTACTGCTTTTTTTTCCCTACACTGATGATGTGGACATCAGTTACTAAGATTGATTAATCAAAAGCTATAATAAAATATAAAAATAACCCATGATAAGATATTTTTGTATTTCCAGTATTAAATTCAGAATTCATGGCAGTCATTGAGAAGTATACATTAAGGATTAAATTCATTGTCTCATTGTCCTTGTCATCTATTTACTTTGATTTGTCAGTTTTAATGGCATATAATTAGGGCAAAATAACTCCTGATAATTGTTTTAATTTCATTTTCATTGGTTGTGCATTTACTTTTTATTTTTGACTCATAGTTTGACTTCTTATCAAAAATCAAATTAACTATTTTTTTTAACTAAAACCTACTTTTAGTTTTTATTTGTTTATTTTTACTTTTACTTTTATTAATCTCTTATATTGATTTTTAGAATTTCAAATTGGGTCTTGTATCTTCGAGTTTGTATACTTTCACATTTTGTTCCATATTAACAGAAATGACTTGGAAGATCAGTCAAACATCAATCAATACTTATTAAATACCTTCTATGTCCCAGGTACTGTATTAAGCAATGACAATACAACAATAAAAGAAGCAAAAGACAATCCCTGCCATTAAGAAGTTCAGAAATTAATGGAGAAGACATCATGTAAATAATTATTCACAGACAAGCTATATATAGGATACATGGTAAGGGTCACTTCCCCCACTTTCATTTAAACATTCAGATATTTTTTCTTAGGTGAAGCAAAAAAGGAATTTTGCTTTCTTATGGGAAAGGACACATTCAGTGTGGACCAAAATGGCATCAGCCAGGGAGTACAAAGGTAAGCAGTTCTCAGCAAATTTATATAAATCTAATGTGTAGCCCCCACCCACCCACTGACTCTTCCTCTCATTGATTGGGCATCAGAGAGAGAAAAAAGAGTAGAAAGAGAAATGCTTGCTTAAGGACAAGGAGGGGGATCCAGATAGGGAGCAAGGTCCAAGTAAACAGGATTTTTGCTATGCAGACTTACAGGCTAGCATTTCCCTTATCTTGAGTCACAAGGGGAGTGGTAGTGGAAGCATATGAATGTATTGAGGAGCTTCAATTGTGGAATTCTAGAGGAAAAGAACAAAAGATTCTTTTGATATCTCAGGCCACCGCCTGCATCACAAAACCCAGTCCCTGCCCTTGTATGTAAGGAGCTTACATTTTTTGGGGGTGATAACCTCCTGCTCCCTGCCATGCTCTGATGACCCAGTAGGTTTCAGTCTTCCAATTCAAATCTTATTTCTCCAATTCAACCCTCACAACTGTGGAAACCCAACAAATGAGCATCCATTTCTCACACAGTATAAATAGGAAATAACTGAAAGAAGACACTAGAATTAAAAGGAATTGGGGTGGAGGATACTTCCTGTTAAAGGACTCAGGAAAATCAGTAGGTAGAGTCGATAAGGAACAGTTTTCCAGGCCTGGAGGACAAAGAAAATGCCCAAAGCTTGTGGAACAGTCAGGAAACCAATATCATTGAATCACTGGATATATTGCAGAGAGTAAGGTTTTAAGAAAAGATAGAAAGAGGCTAGGTAGTTAATGGAGGTTGGTTTGGAATGAGGAAGATGAGGTAGGCAGTTACTAGGAAAGCTTAATTTAAAGAGCATCTAAGGAGTATTTTAACCTTTGATATAACATAAACTACTTTGGTATTCAAGTGAAAATTATCATTTCAAACCAATATTTGCAAATGCATAAAATAAAATTCATAGGATTATAAAGGAAACAAATTATATTGAAATAAGAATCAACTACCCCCTATCAAATACCAAACTTGACATCCTAAAAATAAAAGGAGAGATTAATCACAATTGAAAGTAAAAACTATTGAATTAATAAATAAAACTAAAAGTCGCTTTTATGAAAAAACCAACAAAATAGATAAACCTCTAGTTAATAATCAAATTAACTTTTTTTAATCAAAAAAAAAGGAAAGAGGAAAATCAAATTGTTAGTCTCAAAAATGAAAAGGGAGAACTTTCCACCAATGAAGAAGAAATTAGAGCAATAATTAGGAGTTACTTTGCCCAACTTTATGCCAATAAATTTGATAACCTAAGTGAAATGGAGTAATATCTACAAAAATATAGATTTCCCAAATTAACAGAAGAAATAAATGACTTAAATAGTTCGTTTTAGAAAAAGAAATAGAACAAGTCATTAATCAACTCCCTAAGAAAAAATCCCCAGGACCAGATATATTTGCATATGATTTCTACCAAACATTGAAACAACAATTAATTCCAATATTATATAAACTATTTGAAAAAAATAGGGAATGAAGGACTGCTACAAAATTCCTTTTATGACACAGACATTGTACTGATACCTAAACTAGGTGGAACAAAAACAGAGAAAGAAAATTATAGACCAATCTCCCTAATGAATATTGATGCAAAAATCTTAAATAAAATATTAGCAAAGAGATTACTGAAAACACCCCCAGAATAATACACCATGACCAAGTAGGATTTATACCAGGAATGCAGACATGGTTCAATATTAGGAAAACTTAGAATAATTGAGTATATCAATAACCAAATTAACAACAAAAAAGTATGATTATCTCAACAGATGCAGAAAAAGCATTGGATAAAATCCAACATCCATTCCTACTAAAAACACTAGAGTATAGATACATACAAATGGGCTTTTCCTTAAAATGATTAGTAGTATCTACTTAAAATCATTAGTAAACATCATATGTACTGGAGACAAACTAGAACCATTCCCAATAAGATCAGGAGTGAAAAAAGGCTGCTCACTGTCACCATTACTATTTAATATTGTATTAGAAATGCTAGCTTTGGCAGTAAGAGAAGAAAAAGAGATTAAAGGAATTAGAGTAGGTGATGAGGAAACCAAATTATCACTCTTTGCAGATGACATGATGGTATTCTTAGAGAACCCTAGAGACTTAACTAAAAAGTTACTAGAAACAATTCACAGCTTTAGCAAAGTTACAGGATACAAAACAAATCCACATAAATCAGCAGCATTTTTATATATTACCAACAAAGTTCAGCAGCAAGAGATAACAAAAAGAAATTCCATTCAAAATAACTGTTGATAGTATAAAATATTTGGGGATATATCTGCCAAGGAAAAGTCAGGAATTATACGAACTAAACTACAAAACACTTTCCACACAAATAAAGTCAGACCTAGTCAATTGGAAAAAACATCAAGTGCTCATGGGTAGGCCGAGCGAACATAATAAAAATGACAATACTACCCAAACTAATTTACTTATTTAGTGCCTTACCAATCAAACTCCCAAGAAATTATTTTACAGATCTAGAAAAAATAGTAGCAAAGTTCATTTGGAAAAACAAAAGGTCAAGAATTTCAAGGGAATTAATGGAAAAAAAAAAAGGCTGATGATGGTGGCCTTGCTGTACCAGATCTAAAACTGTATTAGAAAGCTGCGGTCATCAAAACCATTTGGTACTGGCTAAGAAATAGAGCAGTCGATCACTGGCACAGGATAGGATATCAGGACTATCTAGGCAATAACCTTAACAATCTAGTATTCGATAAACCCAAAGACCCCAGCTTTTGGGATAAATACTCACCATTCGACAAAAACTGCTGGGAAAATTGGAAACTAGTGTGGAAGAAATTAGGGCTTGACCCACACCTAACACCACATACCAAGATAAGATCTAAATGGGTTCAGGATCTGGTTATAAAGAGTGATACTATAAGCAAATTAGAGGAACATAGTGTAGTTTACCTCTCAGACCTGTGGAGATGGAATAAATTTATGTCCAAAGAAGAACTGGGACTCTTAATTGAACACCAGATAGATAATTTTGACTATATTAAGTTAAAAAGTTTTTGTAAAAACAAAACTAATGCAGATAAGATTAGGAGGGAAGCAATAAATTGTGAAATCATCTTTACATTTAAGGGTTCTGATAAAGGCCTCATTTCTAAAATATATAGAGAATTGTCTCATATTTATAAGAATTCAAGCCATTCCCCCATCAATAAATGGTCAAAAGATATGAAAAGACAATTTTCAGATGATGAAATTAAAACCATCTCTAGTCATATGAAAAGGTGCTCCAAATCACTATTGATCAGAGAAATGCGAATTAAGACAACTCTGAGGTACCATTATACATCTGTGAGATTGGCTAAAATAGCAGGAAATGATATTGATGAATATTGGAGGGGATGTGGGAAAACTGAGACACTGATACATTGTTGGTGGAACTGTGAATGGATCCAACCGTTCTGGAGAGCAATCTGGAACTATGCTCAAAAGGTTATCAAACTGTGCATACCCTTTGACCCAGCAGTGTTTCTACTGGGCCTATATCCCAAAGAGATCTTAGAGGAGGGAAAAGGACCCATTTAAGTGCAAAAATATTTGTGGCAGCCCTTTTTGTAGTGGCTAGAAACTGGAAACTGAATGAATGCCCATCAGTTGGAGAGTGGCTGAATAAATTATGGTATATGAATGTTATGGAATATTATTGCTCTGTAAGAAACGACCAGCAGGATTATTTCAGAGAGGCCTGGAGAGACTTGCATGAACTGATGCTGAGTGAAACAAGCAGAACCAGGAGATCATTATACACAGCAACAATAATACTATATGATCATCAATTCTGATGGACATGGTTCTCTTCAACAATGAAATGTTTCAAACCAGTTCTAATTGTTCAGTGAAGAAAGTCATATACTCCCCCCAGAAAGAGGGATATGAAATGTGGACCACAACATAACATTTTTATGCTCTCTATTGATGGTTGCTTGCATTGTGTTTCCCTTCTCAGATTTTTTTTTCTTATAGATAGGATTTTTCTTGTACAATAATGATAAGGGTGGAAATATGTATACGTATATTTGATTTGTCAAGTATCTTAACATAATTAACATGTAGTGGATTTCCTGTCACCTAGGGGAGGATTCCCATCTAAGTTCCCCATCTAGGAGACTAGAGGGGAAAATTTGTAACAGAAAGTTTGTAAGGGTCAATGTTGAAGAATTACCCATCCATATGCTTTGCAAGTAAAAAGCTTAAAAATAATTTAAAAAAAACTAACCAACACACCATTCAAAAAAAAAAAAAAAGAATGATATTATAAACAAATTAGAAGAACATAGGATAGTTATCTCACAGATCTTTGGAGAAGAAAAGAATTTGTGACCAAAGAAAAACTAGATTTGATCTAGTTTTTGATTGATCATAAAATAGATATTTTTGACTACATTAAGTTAAAAAGGTTTTGTGCAAACAAAACTAATGCAGACAAGATTAGAAGGGAAGCAATAAATTGGGAAAACATTTTTACATTCAAAAGTTCTGATAAAGGCCTCATTTCTAAAATATATAGAGAATTGACTTGAATTTATAAGAAATAAAGCCATTCTCCAATTGATAAATGGTCAAAAGATATGAATAGAATTTTTAGATGAAAAAATTGAAACTATTTCTAGTCATATGAAAAGGTGCTCCAAATCCCTATTGATCAGAGAAATGCAAATTAAGACAACTCTGAGATACCACTACACACCTGTCAGATTGGCTAAGATGACAGGAAAAGATAATGATGAATGTTGGAGGGGATGTGGAAAAACTGGGACACTGATACATTGTTGGTGGAACTGTGAATGGATCTAAACATTCTGGAGAGCAATTTAAAACTATGCTCAAAAAGTGATCAAACTGTGCATATCCTTTGATCCAGCACTGTTTCTACTGGGCTTATATCCCAAAGAGATCTTAAAGGAGGGAAAAGGACCCATTTAAGTGCAAAAATATTTGTGGTAGCCCTTTTTGTAATGAATGGCTAGAAACTGGAAATTGAATAGATGCCCATCAATTGGAAAATAGCTGAGTAAATTATGGTATGTAAGTGTTGTGGAATATTATTGTTCTGTAAAAAATGACCAATATGATGATTTCAGAGAGGCCTGGAACAATTTCTATGAACTGATGCTGAACAAAATGAGCAGAACCAGGAGATCATTATACCCGGCAACAACAATATTATATGATGATCACTTCTGATGAACAAGGCTGTCTTCAAAAATGAGATGATTCAAACCAGTTCCAATTATTGAGTGATGAAGAGAGCCATCTACACACAGAGAGAGAGGACTGTGGGAACTGAGTGTAGAGCACAAGATAGCATTTTCACTCTTTCTGTTGTTGTTTGCTTGCATTTTGTATTCTTTCTCAGGTTTTTTTTTTTTTTCCTTCCTTCTTGATCTGATTTTTCTTGTACAGCAAGGTAACTGTATAAATATGTATACATATATTGGATTTAACATATATTTTAACATATTTAACATGCATTGGACTACCTGCTATCTAGGGGTGGGAGTTGGGGGAAGGAGGGAAAAATTTGGAACAGACAGTTTTGCAAGGGTCAATATTGAAAAAGTATCCACACATATGTTTTGTGAATAAAAAGCTTTAATAAAAATTAACAAACAAAAAAAGAAAGTGTCTATTTAGTGGCCTTATCCACTGATGAACAATAAAAAAAGAATGTTAAACTTACTTTACATGTAATTAGTGAAAAATAAAATACCAGATTAAAAAAAGGAAGAACAATTATAACTTTTCCCAATTAATAAGAACTTCTTTAAAAAAAAAAAAAACAACAAATTATCCAGTTTCATTCACTTAAAAAGAAAAGAAAAATGCAAAGTTCCTCAACCTCTTCTATAGTCAAGCAAAATGAATTCAGAAAATAAATGTCTCATTAAGCATCCTGAATCTATCACCTGTTAGTAGGTAGGTAGCATCATTCATCATTAATCCTCTGGAATCATGTTTGGTCATTGGATGTATCCATGTTCTTAAGTCTATCAAATTAGTTCATCTTTATAATTTTAATATTATATAAAATTTTCTCTTCATTCTGTTTATTCCATCCTGTTTATTCCATCCTATATACATTTCTACAATCTTGGTAGGTTTCTCTGAAAATATCCCTTCCCTCACTTCTTATGGAACAAAAGTATTACATACATTTATTTACATACCATAACTGTGGGACAGCTAGGTGGCGTAGTGAATAGAGCACCAGCCCTCATCAGGAGGACCTGAGTTCAAATCTGGCTCAGACACCGAACACTTCCTAGCTTTGTGGCTCCAGGCAAGTCACTTAACCCCAATTGCCTCAACAAAAAAAACAAACAAACAAAAAAAAAAGAGGGCTGCTACATACCAAAACTTATTCAGCTACTCCTCAATTAATGGATACTTGGTTTCCAGTTCTGCTCTTTCTTTGTTAGTCAAGTTAGAGTGAACAACTAAATAATTCTAAGGTTATTTTAATATAGTTCTACTTTAATTAAAAAATGCCTAATTGTTGAATGCTTTGAAACAAACAACATATCTGGTCAAACAGCCAATATGTTTAGCTTGACATAGCCCAAGACACCACCCATTATATGCTGACAGCTTAATTTTTATTAGGAAGTTAAGTGGTTTCTCTGAGCTTAGACAAGAAAATTCACTTCAATTAATGACAGTAAAAATCAGATAGAAGCATCAAATATATAGTTTGCTTACTGAGTCTAGTAAATACTGGGCCTACAACAAGGAAATAAGGGTTCAAAACTGGGCTCTTTTATATAATAATTTTTATCATTACAGAGTTTTGCTTTCATCATCTCTGAAATATTATTATATTTACACAAGGATTTTGCTGGTATTGGTGAGAAAAATCTCTGTAAATTTTGAAACACTAATGAAATGTGCTGTTATTTTACAATGATTTAGAGTAATTAGCATAAAGCCACAGCTTAATAGTATATACAAACTATTTAATTTGTTATTTTCCATTTGTTTTGATTTCATATAATACAAATAATATTTAAATAAATTATCAATAATCTCTGCTTGAAAAACATATAGTTAGCATTCAGAAAAGCTTTCATATTTTACTTCAAAATAATACTTTTTATTAAGAATCATGATGATATTCTTTATTTTTAATCCCTTGTAGAATTACATATTAAAGTGAATTAAAAGAAAAATCCTTTTTCATTTTCTCCTGGAAAAAAAAATACTACAATTCTGTATCATTTGGATGTGGCTCTCATTTGAACTCAGGGAATTACATTATATATTTGGCAACAATGGTATATTGGATACCATCTGCAAGGTCTTGAAATTCAAATTTTAGGATTTCTGGCTTCTAAAATCATAAACTGCTCAGTTTAGCATTTCAGAAACATAATTTTATTACTCATATTTTCAACAATAACATTATTTGGAATTTGGGTATGCATGATTTTTTTTAATTTCAATGTTTCCTTTTTTCTTTTATTTTTCTTTTCCAAATGGCTTAAAATTTCTAAAACAAATCTTATTTATTACTCCTTTACTAAACTGCAATACATTTATCTATATTCCATTGTTTAAAATTTGGTAAATTTGATAATACCCTTTATCTATCACTACAGCACAACTTTAATGTCACATTTTGTATACTGGCAACCTTGAGTTTTCAAGGGCTATAAAAATAGAGGAAATCTCTGAAAAGTTCTGCCAAGATAGAAAGACTTCAAGTACTGTGTTAAAGATATGTCATTTGACAGACAGCCTAAATTCCAATAGCATTATCTTTGGGGTATTAGCTACTAGGTGACAGGTTCTTTACAATGGGAGGAGTCTGTAACTCAGAAGATAAAGGATGGATAGCTATAAAAATGTGGATAACCAGAATTTATATCTGAGGAGAGAGTGTGAGAGCAAGGAAATCAAAGGCATTAGATTGTAGGGCCTGAAGATAAGGATTGTGTTTTGCCTCTCTTTGCATCCTCCAACACTTAGCACATAATAGATACTTAAGAAATGTTAATTTATTTATTGGTCTGTGATCTGGAGTTGGTTGGGATTTAAGAGGCCTCTGGGTTGAACCTATTTACCTTAAAGATTAGAAAAGGGAGATCTGAGAGATTTAAGGGATTTCCCTAGGCCTTACAGACATTATCTTAAAGGGGATCTGAACCCAGGCACTTTTTAGTCCAAAGACTGGGGGAGAGAGAAGATATATCTCTCTCAGAGACCATTCAGCTATTCAAGGTACATTGGGAAAAAGAGATAATTGATTGCATCTCAGCTATATTCTTAATTCAATAAACAACATTTTATACATCTTCTTTTCAGGCTAATAAAGGACAAGTGAAATCCTGAGTGAGAGTGCTGCCTAAGCCTTTTATAATTCTCAGATATGTAGCTCAAATTGTCTCTGTATAGTGGGTAAAACCAAGCTTTTGGCATGGCTAATCTTGTAAACTGATTGCAGATCTTATAGACTGAGAAAGAAAATGAGTATTACAAATTCTTTTGTTCCTTATTTCCTTACTAGTATCATGGATGCTCATCTCATCGAAAGAAGGCATCAAATATTTTTGCAATACCTTCATGACATTTTCTAACCTCGATTTATTTTCTAACAAAGCAGGGATTTACTTGGAGTTCCCCATATTTATCTTTGTTCCAATCCTGTAGGGACAGAGAATGAGGTTGGTTATAATTCTTCTTCTTCTTCCTTCTTTTTCTTCTTTTTTCTTCTTATTCCTTTTCTTTTTCTTTTTTTCTTCTTCCTTTTCTTCCTCCTCCTCCTCCTTCTTCTCCTAATTCTTCTCCTAATTCTTCTTTTTCTTCTTCTTCCCCTTTCTTCCTTTCCTTCTTCTTCCTCTTTCTCTTCCTTCTCTTCCTCCTCCTCCTCCTAACTCTTCTCCTAATTCTTCTTCTTTTTCCTTTTTCTTTTTTTCTTTTCTTCTTCTTCCTCCTTTTCCTCTTTCTCCTCCTTCTTCTCCTCCTAACTCTTCTCCTAATTCTTCTTCTTCTCCTAACTCTTCTCCTAATTCTTCTTTTTCTTCCTCCTCCTCCTCCTTCTTCTTCCTCTTCCTTCTTTTTCTTCTTCCTCCTCCTCCTTCTTCTCCTCCTAACTCTTCTCCTAATTCTTCTTCTTGCTTTCTTCTTTCTTTCTTTCTTTTTTTTGTGAGAGGTAGCAAGTGTTGCATAATTTTATTTATTTATTATCATTATTTATTTATTTATTTTTACTGAGCCTTCTTCTAAGCCGGGAAAATTTGAGTTCAATTCCAACCTCTAAGAAATATTGGCTGCATGATTCTGGGCAAGTCATTTCACTTTTCATCATCCTAGTGTTGTGCCACAGTTTCATGTCTCAGTTTCCCTCAATTGCTCTGTTTCAGTTTCTCTTAATTGTTCTGCCTTTGTAGCAACTCCCCCCCCCCCTTCTGACCATCAGGAATAATTGGCCTAGTATTCCAAAAAGTCATAAAACCTCCAGATGGCCCATCTCCAATACCTAGACATACCCCTTACCTTTTGGCTTCAGCCTCAATGGCTCCTAGCTTCTTCCCAAACTTATCAGAATTTATGATCCTTCATTTCCCCAACCTGTCAGAACTGAATTGATAGTCCTTTCCTGGAGCTCCAATCCCCCCAGTGCCCAACCCCTCCTTCTGCCCGGTGAGGTCTTTGTTTCCCTGAGCTTTGGAGTCTTATAAAATCCTTGATACCCCTCAATAGAGCACTGAATACTTGAGATCCAGATGGCTGGCTAATGGCTAGCAGTCTAATCTCTCAATGGACTGTGTGCTCTGAGACAAGAGTTCCAGCAGTCCCAATCCATAGCTCTGGATTCTAAACTCTCCAATTACTATCAATAAAATATTAATTAATCTCCAATGTGTGATGCTGCCTCAGTTTCTCCCAGAGCATTACACTAGGCAATTTTCTAAAATTACAAATTTCTGAGAAGTTGGCAATCTGCTTTGTTAGGAATAGTTTCTTACATCAATGAACTCATCTTTTTGGTCTCTATAGGTCTCTCTTTCTGTCTGTCTTCTCTCAAGCTATTAAAGTTTAAAACTTCACTAAGCGTTCTGGGATACATCCTATAGTTCCCTCCTAGTGGATGGAGGTGATGTAATATGAAACCCTAAACCTTTTGGTTTTGGACTTGGCCCCAGGAAACTCCTATGCCCAATCTGTCTGATTTTGAATGGACTGCTTCTCATTTTATTGCTGACTGATGATCTAGTCAATGATAATCAAATTTCGGAGACCACCCTCAATTTATCTGGAGATTACTCCCTAGCCTTGCACTTGGGTCATAGAATTAACATACCTATAATTGAAAGTTGTATAAGTGCTTCAGTTTCTTTACTGAATTCCCTTAACTTCAATTATAATGATTGATCTTTGCACCAGGATAAGTTTAAACATATAAAACATGTTAAACAAAATCTCTTAAGGGTTTAAGTTCTGGTAAACTTTTAAAACAATGATTCTAACCCTAAGCAATTGGTAGAATTTGCTATAGAGATAAAATCACTTGAGGCTGTAACTGATTCTTTTGAGTTCTAAATTTGATTGCCTGATCATTAAGTCAATTGTCTACCCTTCCAGAGAAAAGGGATCACCTTTTTACCTTAAGAAAGACTTAGGGAAGTTACCCAAGGAGCTGAGGAGAATCCTGCTCTCTTTCAGGGGCACTTTGTAGAGGCTCTAAAATATATACTACTCTGGACCCCACTTCTCCAGAGGGGACCACTGTCATCAGCATAAATTGTATTAATCAATCTTCCCTAGATATTCAGAGGAAGACATCCACAGAAAGTTAGCCTTGGAACCTCAAACTTCCCAAACTCAGCTGTTAGAAGTCTCTGCTGTTTGGAGTCTTTAATAATAGAGACTGAAACAACTTCAGAGGAACAGACTGCAGGGCCAGAGGAAGAAACAAGGAACAGGCCATATCTGGGAACCATAGGGGTTTGTGCTTTAGATGTCACAGCCAGGGCCACAGGGCTTGCAACTGTCCTAGGAGGAAACTCCCAAACCCTTGCCCCAAGTGCTATGGGGGGGCACTGGAAGAGAGACTGCCCATAGGGATCAAGCTGCCCCCCCAACCATATCCAGTCTCCTCAGGACCAGGAGTTTGGGGTTTGGCCAGGCTCCCTCTCACTCCATCATGATGGCCAAACTCAGGGTAACTTTGGATATGGAGGGTAAGACCATTGAATTTCTTTTTATATGGGGCATCTCTTTCTGGTTTGCTTGGCACTCTAGTCTCACCTGCCCATCCCTCCATAGAATAATGGGGATTGAAGGAAAACTTAAGAATTATTTTAAGACCTCCCCTCTGCCCTGCCAGTTTGGTGGCCTGTTATTTAAACACTCCTTTCTTATTATTACCTCCTGTCCTGCTCCCTTGTTGGATGTGATAAATGTTGAAGTTGAGGACCCAATTTTTCTTTCTCAAAACTCCAGATGAATTTTTGTGATTCTCTCAAAGCCCTCCCATATTCCCTCTGAAATCTGGGAGGAAGTGAGATTCCTCTGTCTGGGACCAAGGAATCCCTGGGTGAGCCACTCATGCCAGCACAGGGATCCCAGAGTGTTCCCTCATAGATACCCAATAAAGCCAGAGTCTAGGAAGGAATTATAGCCCCTGATTGGGAAATTTCTTAAGCACAAGTTTTTAGTTCCCCATGAGTCTCCCTGTAACTATCCACACTAAGATCTCAGGGGACTCAATTCTAGATCTAGATCAATTCTAGATCTGAAAGACGCTTTCTTTTGTATACCATTACATAAAGACTCACAATTTCTTTTTACCCTTGGAGAGGTGAATCCAAGGGAACATCACTCCCCACCAATGCACATGGCCAGTATGGTTTAGATGGTGGCTTGATCTGCAGCCCTACCTGAGAGGCTTCTCTGACTGCAAGCCATCCCAAACCTTCCCCTCAGACAGGGCTATGAAGTTCTTGGTTTAAAGGCCCTCACAGTCTTATCAGTTTGTTAAGATCCTGAAAGCCATAGCAGTTAATTCTAATTGAGGAAGTCTCTAAGCTCACCCTAGGCCAACCTTTGGAGATTCTAATCCCACACCAGGTTCAGAACATTTTTGTTCTCAGAATTTTAGAATTGGGGAAAGAATGAGAATAAAGCATCTATACTGACTCCAAATATGTTTTTCATATTTGGCACACTCATAGGGTTATATGGAAAAAAAGGGGACTTTTGACAGCAAAATGTTTCTCCTTTTAAATATGTAGGGGAAACGGGCTTGCAGATTCAGTTGCCCATGCTGCTACCCCTAACCATGGCACCTGTACTTCCCTAGCTTGGAATACCCTTTCTACTTCTGGGGGATTTCAAACACCCTCAGGCCTGTTTCCAATATTAGCCCAGAACTTTGCAGAATGAATAAGACCACTCCTCAAATAACTCAAATAACTGGCTGAGACACAAGATTAATTTTCTTTCTTTCTTGTTATTTATGAGAGATTTGCTCTTAGTATTTTCATTCTCTTGGTGTCATTCTGTGGCCCCTGTCAGAGGGGAGATACTCCTTAGTCGTTAGTCAAGCTAGGGAACTCTATGGGTAATGAGGGCATTCAGGATTGTTGGATTGCCCTCAGCATCCTCAAGGCAACCCACATATGTGACCTGATGAATTATTTGCAAAGGCCCCATTCCCAAATGTCACCATCCTCACCTTGGATGGCACCCCATTTGTACCAGCTACCCCGCCCTGCCCCCCAGGAAAAAAAAAACTTTAACCTTCCTTTGTTTTCTTACCAGAAAAGATCTTTTACACAAATAATAATTGTAGGATCCCCATTCCAAAATTTTTCTGGCAAACTCACTCATAATGCTTCTACACCCCCTTCCTTGAAGCTTCTTCTACTCACTTGAGGGAAAAAAAAATACTTTCCAATCCTTGTGAAACCTATTTTCACTGTTCACAAGCTAGGAGGAACAATTAAATAGATCTGTCAAATATTTCCTGTTTGTGAAATGTTCCCCCTATCCTGAAGCCTATTTGGAGGAGGGATACATACTTAGGGAAGGACTAGCAGATGGATTTTACCACATATGCCCCCTCTCAGGGGCTTCAAAGGGCTTTTTGGTCTTTGTTGCCACCTTTACTAATTGGGTAAAAGCCTTCCTTGAAAGCTCAGGTTTTTGCTAAGGGAGATCAAACCCATTTAAGAATAATTATTATCTCCACTCTGCATGTTATCCTCTCTACCCAATGCTTAACACCTTTTTAAACATTATGGTTCTTGCAACTCAGATCATCTGAGTGCTCCTTTCACTGTGTATAGTGCCACTGCTTCAGACACTGCCCTCATCCCTTCAAGGAGACAAAAGCAGGGATTTTGGAGAAAACATTCATTGGTATTTATCCAGGAAAAACTGTCTGGACAAGAGGCATTCATGATACCTCATCTCCTCCCTTCCCCTCATCCTTCCTCTAGGAAGGGTTCCTGGCTATTGTCCTTACTAACTCCACTTTTAATTATCTTTTTTGCTCATATTTGGCCCATATATTTTTAACCTACTTGTGAGATTTGTTTCCTCCAGGCTCCAAGCTATGAACTTCCAACTATTTGTTCACCCTGAATACCACTGGCTAACTGATTCTGACACTCAGCATCCCACTAAATGCTGCTGCTGTCATCTTGCCTCCACTCCTCAGTCTGAACCCCCACTAAGCAAAGGGACAGCTCCATGCCCCTTGTTAGCATGAAGCAGCTCCAGAAGATGACACCTCTATCCCTTTGTCCCAAATTAATTTGGGGATGACTATTTGAGGGGGGAAAATGATGTAATATGAAATCCTAAAACTTTTGCCCCAGGAAACTTCTATGCCCAATCTGTCTGATTTTGAACAGACTACTTCTCAAATGACTGGTGATCTGGTCAGTGATAATCAAATTTTGGAGACCACCCTCAATGTACTCCCTAGCCTTACCCTTGGGCTATAGAATTAACATATCTATGATTGAAAGCTGTATAAGTATATCTCCTTGCTTCAGATTCTTTACTGAATTCCCTTACAATTCCATTTAGTAATGGTATCACATCACTTTCAATAAACTTTGCCCCTTGACTAGGAGATGGATTCATGCCTGCAAATTCTTTTGAGATACCTAGTGACACCAGTCTGGGACTTTTGGGGTTCCCCTTTACCAACCTTAACAGAGGGGAAGGCTAAGAAGTATAGTAAAAGTATCATATTCGTGTGAGCAAATTTGGACAATATTTGTTTTTTGATTGATTTTCTTATCTGACTTTTGGTAAGGAGTAATGGGAACATTCAAAGCCCTATATTCTTTAATGCAGAGTATCGAGGCAGAAGACACCCCAACAAGATAAGGATTCCCTGGTCAGTGTCAGTGTTTGGGGAAGAATTTGTCCATTCAGTTTGTCTTCTAGTTAAGGAGCAAAGATTTATTAAGCTGCAGATAGTTAGAATTTAGCAAAGAATTAGAATCAAGGAGATAATTTTATTGGAAAGATTAGGTTGTTATTCTGATATTATGGCTTAGAGGAACAACAGAGGAGTGGTAGGAATGGGGTTCATTATGGGAGCATCATCAAGTTCCATAGGTGACTGACTAACAAGATTGTTCTCTGACAGCCAGCATTATTTGTGGTACTCCAGAAACTGTAGCCTTAGGGTTGCTCAGGGATTGCAACTTTCTCACACTTCATCAAGACGATTTCCTTCCTATTCTGCATTAACCAGAAATCACTCTTCATAAAGAAAAGTGTTAAGAATCTCAGCAAACAGAGCATCCTTGGTGCAGTATCAAGGTCCAGGGTAGACACTTATGGCAGTCTTTACTCTCTCCTTTGAAGTTGAGGGATTTGTTTCAAATGAAATAAATTTCAGACATATTGATTTTGAACATTTTTAAGGTAAATTGTGACTCTCCTTGACCTTTCTGGTATGCTGTTAATTATTGGATTTGTCTGCATCAGTTCAATTGTACTCAAACTTTCCTCTATGTATATGCTCATATCTGTATCCACATGCATTAAATTATTTTAAAAGAAAATAAGGATCAGGAGAGAGGAAAGAATTATGTGAGTTCGCTGCCAGTCACCATATGTTGCTGCTGCTGCTGTTGCAGAAACCACAAAGAGGGTAATTAATCTTGATGCTGGAGCACCAGGCTGAATGTAGTCCTAGACAGCCATCCATGATGCAGCATGGTGGGAATCAGTGTCTCCAAATGGTAATACTTATCACAAGAGATATCACAGCCTAATGTCTTAATTGATCCTAGGGCATTAAGTTAATTATCAGCACCAAAGTGACATAGTGGCTGGTAAGCTAGATGGAGTTAGGACAGCCAGAATTCAAATAGTGCCTCAGACACTTGCTAAAAATACAATCTTGAGAAAATCAGACTCTCTTATCTCAGTTCCGTAATCATTAAAATAGGGACAATAAAAGGACCTCCCCCACAGGGCTGGTGTAAGGATAAAATGAGGTAACATGTAAAGTAATTTGTAAGCCTTAAATTGTTATATAAATGCTAGTTATTGTCATTATCATCATGCAAATCCATGGATTGTTGACACTGACTACTTGGGAATTCAACTCTATTTTACTGGGTGTGACTGGGGTGGGTAGAAGAGGGGTAAAAAAGAAACATTAAGATGCTTTTTCCTTTGTTTTAATTAATAAAGGTGATATTCATTAAGCTAAAAGGGACTTCACCGAGCTAGTGTGAAAAGCTACTAGGTGTGTTGATATTGTGGTGTCTTGAGTTCCTAATCTTGTATATAACTTCTCTGTGATGCTCAGGAAGTTACTATGGAAAGGCCACAAATTGAAGAATCTCATGATTCTTGATTATATTCCCTGATCCATTTAACTCATAGTTTCTCAGAAGAATAAAGAGGTTATTGGTCATCAATGGTACTAAGAAGGGAGGTGTCCCTGGATTACCATTTACTCCAGTTATTTGGGATTGTGGAAGTTATCATGGTAGTTGGATATGCAAAGGAATGGCTCAGGGACATGCTATTCAACTGAACTGTAGCAGTCTATGGAAGCTTTTATAGGTGGGACATGCTTGATTCAGAGGCCTTGATCTCCAATATTCAGGTAATAAGTCAAACAAATATCATTAAAAACCTCTTAGTTTTTAACCTTAAGACACTGGGGACACAAATACAGAAAAAGAAATCATGACTGCACACAATTTTGATTTGTATTCTCAACAAATACATGTAAAATATATGCAAAATATATGTCAATGCATATGAAATATATACAACACATAAAAGTTATGCAATATATACATATAAATATATGTAATACAAATAAATATAAAATATACATAATAGTTAACAAACCCATACACACACATATATAAATATGTATGAATGTCTGTACATATATTTGTGTGTGTGTTAGCACTTGTGTGAGACAAGACCACCAGCTCAAACAAATCAAAGAGATTTCTCAAGGCAAAAGCAGAAAGAAATGTTATTAAGATCTGTGTGTCTCCCTTCCAACAAGCAGTTAGACAAGGAGAGGAGAAGCCTAGTTAATAGATAAGAATTGGGATCTGGAGTAATACTCCCTATAAACTGGAATTTTGCCCTGATTAGTCAGGACAAATGACCTCATATTCTAAGTAATAAATGAGGAAAAACTTCTAACCCAACCACATCTTTAGGATTACTAAATTACCTTACATGGGAGTTTCAGTGCCAAGGTGACCCCAACTTAGTCTCACAAGAAAAGGCTATATGGTCCCACTCCTTAACCATGTGATCTCTGGAGAGAGAAACCTGACCCTGGGGCACAGCTGACATTCACTAAGTTTTTAGAACACTGTCTCCATCTTGTGAGACAGCTTTCACAGTTCATTTCATTCACACCTATCTATACAAAAAAGCTAACTATGAGGAAGTATGGAGAGCAGGAGCAGTTGGAGGAATGGCAATAATGAAGGCTGTATGCAGAAAATAGTGGATACCCTGAGTACTTGACCTGAATCTTAAAAGAAGAAAAGTAGATGAGAGGGGAATGCATAGGTGAAAAACTCAAAGGGACCACCCAAATAATCCAATTAAATTTACTTAAACTGAGGTTTTTGATTTTTTTTGATTTGAAAATTTTTGAAATCTGAAAATTTGAACACTTTTAAATTTGAAAACTGAAATTTGAAAATTAATTTTTCAGTATGACCTGTTTCCTTTTTAATCATTTTCATTTTATTTTGTGTATTTAAAAGCATTATTCTTAGAAAAGATCCACAGATTGTGAATTCCTAATCTAGACTCTTTTTACAGAACAGAAATCTGAGACCTTGGGTAGTTAGGAAATTTGCATAATATATTAAAAAGGCAATAAGAAACAGAAGGAAGATCTGAATCCATCAGGAATTCCCCTTTTCCTTTTGTGTGCAGAAGGCTCCAAATTCTTATTGATGTAAGTGACTATCATCTGTGATTTGGTGATTTGAGTAAGATTAACTCAGCCCCATTAAGATGCAGAGAGAATGCTGGTTTTGTTTGTCTTAGGAGGGATGACCCTGGTTCATTCTCAATCTCACAACACTGCAAAGCCTGAAGATTCTGGTAAAATGATTAGAACTGGGACTTGGGTGTCATATGGTACCTATCTTCTAAAGCTCCCCGGGAAAACCTCACAAATAATATATTATTTCTTCTCAGTGGAGTGCCAAATACTACAAAGCAGACAGAAGCACAGGAAACCTGGAAGAACCAAGAGAAACAATTCTGTCATTGAGATAATCCCTTTCCAGTCTTCTTTCAATGATTCCTGACCTGGATTTTGCTCGAACAAGGAAAAAAAAGGTGGAAAAATATTTTCCTCCTGAAAACACCATCATGATCACAGAAGTGCTTAAAATTTAAGTATTATTGTTTTTTCTCTGTTCCTGTCACTAAACCTTGAAACAGAGTCATAAACTCAATTCCTTCTTTTTTTTTTTTTTTTAACACAGTATTCATTATCTTCTGAGGGCTGCCATTGTGAAGGACTCCTTGTCAAAGTTTCTGCAGACATTTTCCTTTGGTTTCACATTTTCAGTTGGTTCAACCAAAAAGAACATAATCGCTACATGGTAATAGGAAGATATCCAAATTTCATATTAGATCCTTTTTTTTTTTAAATCTCAAGTAGCTATCTTGAGCAAATGGTGCATATTAATGGACACATCATAAAGACCTCTGTGAGGAAAGAAAGAAAAGACAATTTTTACCTTCAGTTCCTTTCACCACTATACTACAGAGCACTTTGTAATTTCCTCTAGTTGCCATCTCAGGCATATTGTAAGGAGAGTTCCGATGAGCTGGAATCTTTTTTGTTAAGGTATTATTTTGCCAAGCTGTTAGAGAATTGCAGCTGGGGCCAAATTTGTTGGCTTTCTCAACAAGGCTGAAAAGTGTCCATAGATTTTCTGAGCCCCTTCCAATATACCACAGCAGCTGCTGTGTTTATGCACAAAACCACTGAGTAAGTGGCAATTAAACTACAAAATTCAAGATCCTTAGTTGGGGAGCAGCAGGTAGTCAGTGCACAACTGGCAGCGAGGGGAGGCGGAAAAAAATTGCCCACCTTTGGGATGTTGAGTCAAACTAGCAAATATTCTTTTGTTGTGTATAGAAAATGGATTTTTTAAAAAAACAACCATCACAATAACACTTTTGACCAAAGTAAAACAAACTTCCTAAGGTTAAGAAAACATAAAATGAATTTTATCATCTAATATTTCTGCACATGTCTTATTTATTTAAAAAAAATACAAATAATATGAAGACATGAAGTTTCTCTATTATATTACAAAGCTATAGAAAGATACAAGGCTGCCAATAATAGATGTCAAAGTGGCATTTTACCATATCTACACTAGTTCCCTCTTTCTAAAAAAATACAAAGAGAGTGCTGTTCATCAAACTCCTGCAAAGGTGTCCAGTGAATGGAAAAACTCATATATTATCTTATTCTTTTTGCCACAAGATTTTAGCTGCTGTGGCTATTTCCTCCCGGGAAGAGCCAAGAAAATATTCATCCAAGACTTTACAAACCCCATTATTTTCCTTCCTTCTTTGAAGTCTTCTATATTAATTGTGTCTGGAAATGTGAAAAAAAAATGCAATGGTGGACTAGAGTGGATTTAAAATATATAGCTTCTTTTTCTTTTCCGCTTATCATCTTTGAATATGGTACTAAGGGACATGTTGTGAGAGGGCACAGAGGTCCTTCCAAATGTCCCTCTAGAAAGATGTTCCACAGGTCATACCAACTTTTGTTAATAGCATGTCTTTCATATTTTATCTTTCCTTTTCCTTCCTTTAAGTTCTTATCTTTCAAAGAGATATGACTACCATACAACCCAATTGGGAGTTAATTGTTTTTAATTATTTATGGGTTTATTAAAGACCAAATAAAATATATGCTGATTTTTTCCAAATCAACTGCTCCTTATCCCAACAACTGAGGGAAACATGAAATGTAAGGATTTAGAATGTATACCTAGAATAAATAAAAAAGAATAGATGACTTGGTTTTCCTTTTCTATATTTGATATCTCAGTGATGGTAGGTAGCTCTTTGGTTTTATATACCACATCTACCCATTGAACATATACATATATATATATATATATATATATATTTTTGCTTTTTGCTGAGGCAATTGGGGTTAAGTGACTTGCCCAGGGTCACACAGCTAGGAAGTGTTAAGTGTCTGAGACCAGATTTGAACTCAGGTCCTCCTGACTTCAGGGCTGGTGCTCTATCCACTGTGCCACCTAGCTGCCCTGGATATATATTTCAATTAAAACAATTATAATCTTCTAACCTGTATTTTCCTTTATTTCTGAAATATGTCAAAATAATTGGAAGAGCAGCATTTCGTTATGACCTATAGATTCTCCAATTCAGAGGAAGGAAATTGTTTAGGACACTTTACCAAAGGCAGATTTTTTCTGACTTTTTGACATAGGCTTTTGATTTCTAGTTCCTTGTGATTTTTCTCTAAGATCCTTAACTATGGGGGAGAAGGACACATGTGTCTTTTACTGGTTTGGAGTGGGGGATAGAATCATACCCTTTAAGAAGCTTCCCAGAGAAGAGCAACATCATGACAGAGAAGATATTTAAAAGGAAATCTAAAGAATTTCTGTAATAGAAATATTTAGTCGTCTTTTATATCTAAATAAGATATGGAATAAATCCCTAAGATTTTAATCTGATTTTCAATTTCATCAGGCATCCCTAATCAAGGAAGGATGATTGGGCCCAATGTACAAACACTTTGGTGGAAAGCAATGATTATATGCTTAGGGGACCATGCTCTCATAACAAAGTATTGGATTGTTTGGAAAGTATTGGGATAATGAAAGGATAATACATGTGTCTGGAAGACTTATGATGACATGGTGAAGAGAGATGATTTAGGACAGCATGAAAATGGATATTCATTGAAGATTTCAACCCAACATATTTAGAAATATTATGTCCATGGCTTTTCTATAAGAGTTGTGAATTTTTAGGATTCAGAACTCTAATTATTCTGGGGAAAAAAAGATCATGATTCTAAATTCTAGAATATAGACTCTTTCTAATTTAGTTATTAATTTAGCCTTATTTTTAATCTCTATGCTCAACTAAATATTTTACTGTTGTATATGATTTATTGCCTTGGTTTATTAGCACTGAAGTTCATTGCCTACATAGATTGGGATTAATTTCAGAATTTCTAAATTTCATAATTAGATAGAAATATGTGACCAAGATAAGAAATTTACCAGTCAGAATCACCATGAATCATCTGTGAAGAATCCAGAGCTATTCCAAATGAAAAATAGATTATGGCATGAAAAAAATTTAAAAATGTCATTTACTTTATTAACAGGGCTAATTTGATGACAGATATCTTATAGATACAATTTTTCAGTATATGAGCAAAACATTTGGCCAAGTACCTAAAAGTAATATTATGTACAAGATGGAGAGTTGAGACTATATGGGCAGGAAATCTTTTAATTTCATTTTATTATTTTATATATGGAATAAAACAAGCATTTCCATAACATAGTATAATACAAATGATTATATATGAAAATGTAGCTCTTTTATGTACTAAATATTTTTAAATACATAATTGTTATTCTGTAATTTTCTTAATTTATCTTTTTTCTTCCTTTCCTCCATCCTAAAGATGACTACCATTAGACACAAATGCATGTGTATGTATGTATGTGCATATGTATACACATGCACATACACATAATACATATATGTATGTGTCTATGTAATCATTCTATACATACTTCTATCAGTTTTCTCTAGATGCAGATAGCATATTTTTCATAACTTTTGTAGTCAATTTGAGTATTTATAATTTTCAAAATGATTTGATCACTCAAAGTCATTCTTAGAACAACATTGTTATTACTGTATACAATGTTCTCTTGGTTTGGATTGCTTCAGTTTATATACTTTTGTACAATCCGCAATGCTTTTCTAAGATTGTGGACCTCATCATTTGTTATAGAACAGTTGTATTCCATTACAAGCATATATTATAACTTGTTGAGCCACTCCCCAATTTATACGCATCTCTGAAATTTCTAATTCTTTGCCACTAAAAAGAAAGGTGCTATAAATATTTTAAAATATATAGGTTATTTTTTTTTCTGCTTATCATCTTTGGAAATAGACCTAGGAGTATTATTGCTGGGTCAAAGGGTATGGGCAGTTTAATAATTCTTTTAACATAATTCCAGATTGCTTTCCAAAATGATTAGATCAGTTCAAAGTTCTAGCAATAATACATAACTAACATTTATTCATTTCCCTTTCAATCATTTTCAGGAATTCTGAGAGATGTAAACTGATATTTCAAGGTTGTTTTAATCTGCATTTCTCTACTCAACAGCCATTAAGAGCATTTGCTATACAATTATAAATTGTTTTTATTACATCTGAAAACTGTCTGTTGGCATCTTTTAACTAGTTACAACTAGGGAATGATTCATATTATTAGAGATTTGACAAAGTTTTTTTTTTAATATATATTTGAGATATGATCTGAATCTGAAAGTGTTAAAAGTTTGTTTTCCTCCCAATTTCTGCTGTTCTGATTTTAGGTATATTTATTTTATTTGTACAAAATATTTTTCAATTTAATATAATCAAAATGATCTATTTTATACTTTGCTTTCTGTTTCTTTTTTATTCACAAATTTTTATTTATGTCTGATTAAAAAATGTGCATTGCTTTTTAATTTCTTTTGTATTATCTATCTTTATGTATAGGTCATGTATCCATTTTGACATTATCTTGGCAAATGATGTAAGGTATTAGTTTAGGTCAATTTCTGCCATATTGTTTTCCAGTTTTCCCAACAATTTTAAACCAAATAATGGATTTCTTGACAACAAATCTTTAATAGAGTAACTAGGATGCTGGCATTTGGTTTCCTAAAATTTTTATTAGTTATTTTGATGTTGTTACATGATGCTCTTATCAAATTTTCAGATGCCACAAAGTTGTATGAACATGGGGATACAAGGTAGATATAAGTTGACATATTAAATGATAGGATTTTAAAAAAAAAGATTTACAAACTAGGATGTTGGGGAATATTTATTAAGATAAAGTTGAAAAGTTAGAAGTATGAAGAACTATGTTTGGATTTACAGTTAACCAACTTCAAATGTAATATGACAAAAATTTAGTTAAACTATACTCATTGATATAATTATATCAATAGCAACAACATCAGGTATTATAATAATTTTTGTTGAATTGAAAGAATAATACTAAAGAATAAATTTTCAGTGTATACATTTTCTTTAACATATTAGAGAAATACAGATCTGTCACTAATCGAGTCTAAATTTATTGTTTTGTTGATTGTCAAGAAAAGTGATAAAAAAGCTATTGATGAAGATGATGAAATATAAAAATATGTTATGAATAAATTTCCACCCCACCCCAAAGAGCCAGTTTTTAAATATTTATGTGTATAGGCCTGTCTACCCCATAGAAAAATTACCTTGTATTTATTTGTTAAATGTTTTGCTCACACTTATATATGTACTCTTGTCATTTTTTTTTGCAATAGAGCCTAAGCTTTTTAAAAACAGAAAATATTAAAATTTTGTCTTTGTGTCCTCCCTGTCTAACACACGAGATGTTTAATAAATTTGTATTGATAGATTAAAAGTATAATGGGAATGATCAGAAGAAAATATTTAATTGATTTGATGGATCAGAGGATCTGAGATTTAGATTTGGAAAGTCTCTCAGGTCATCTAGTCTAAATAATTTTCTATTCAATTTAGAGAAGAAGATCTAGGGCACACACAGAGAGAATGGTTTGCCAGAGATTGCACAGTAGAAAGTGGTAGAGCTGGAGATTTACATGTTCCCAACTCCAAATCCCATATTACAAAAACACACATCCTTTCATAGACCTGTCTTGGTAATGTTTCTTGGTCTATATAATTTCAGTACTAAATTATCCTTTATATTCTTCATTCTTTCATTCTTCATTTATATTCCAGATGTGAACTCTAGATTTGTGTCTCTCCCATGATTTTTCTCTTTCATAAAAAAAAATTCATAAAAAAGATCACAGGTAGTGATCTTTATAGGCTATTAAAAATAGGGAATGTAAAAACAGAGAATGCACCTATATTTTTCATTATGGCTCTCAGCTTTGATTTTACTACATTGTGTGTGTATATCCAGACTATAGCCCAATCTTCACTTCTCACATCACACCAGATCCTGTTGAATCAATTTAGACTACTAACTTTAATATCCATATTTGTTGTTACTCTTAGGCTCTTTCTTAATAGACTGTGGGCTTAATTTGCACCAAGAGGCTCCTAACCCCAAATAGCAGGGGCAATATTTGATTTTTCATAAGAAACCTGCAAAATAAAGGATCCTTTGGATAGCTGCCTGCTCCTATAACTTTTACAATCAGTTATAAATTCCAAAGGCACTCCCATTTTTGTTATCAAATTTGTTGTTTGTTTCAGGGGAGAATTTGTTCTATTTATTATTCAGACTTTGTATCTTTCTAAAGAAACATCTAAAGCTGTGGGGAGAGAGAGAGAGAGAAAGAAATAGAGAGAAGGAGGGAGGGAGGGAGAGAAGAAAGAGACAAAGAGGGAGAGAGACAGAGAGACAGAGAGAGAGAGAAATAGAGAGAGAGAGAGAGAGAGAGAGAGAGAGAGAGAGAGAGAGAGAGAGAGAGAGAGAGAGAGAGAGA
>JAJPUD010006778.1:77010-91974 GCA_023553655.1 Myrmecobius fasciatus
AGAGAGAGAGAGAGAGAGAGAGAGAGAGAGAGAGAGAGAGAGAGAGAAACAGAGATCATAGGAGATCAGTGAAGGGCATGAGTTATCAGTCTCAACAACTATATTAGATTATTTTGCTAAACTATTTGCTAAATAGAAAGAATTATGAGGAGGGAAATGTTGATTGGGAAGTAGGAAATAAACTGTATCAGAGTAAAAGTAGGATTTAAAAAAGGGTAGAGAATACAAATAATAAAAAAAGAAAAACAATGATAGCATGACTTTGAAAAGCTCTTAAACCAACTTAATGCAATCGGTTTAGAATGGGAGTGGTGATTGGAGAAAAAGAAAGTCTTTGCATCACATATTTCTGATAAATTCTCGATAGCCAAATTATAGAGAGAAGAGCAACAAATACATAACACTAAAATATTTCTTTAAAAATAAGTTGTGAAAGAATAGGGATAAGAATTCTCACAAAAATGAGAACTGTTCAAAATTCATTAAGAACTAGTGAAATACCAATTAAAACAATTTATTTCACCTCTCACCCAAAATAGAAAATATGAGAAAGGACAGGAATGATCAATATTTTGAAAGAAAGACAGATTAATACATGGCTGGTAGAGTTATGAATGGGTTCATCTCTTCTAGGAAGAAAACTAAAATTACACTAAGAAATGAATAAAAAAAATATAGATTTTGATCTAAAATCCCACTGTTAAGACAAAGATCCCAAAAAGGCAAAGATAGAAAGAAAAGTGTGATTTAGACTAAACCACTTATTCCCTCCCTCTTTTTAAAGAAAAACAAAAAAAGAAACAAGTAGGTCCTTATTGATTGTGTAGTATCTAATCAAATTGTGGTATGAGAATATAATTAAATCTTATTATGCCATAAGAAATGATGAATACAAATGTTATAAGGGGAGGAGTAAGAAGTCTCTTGAATTAATGGAAAAATAACTAAATAGAACAGGAGGAGGGAGGAAACATACACAGCTAATTTAAAAAAAAAGAAACAAAAGAAACAAAAACTGCTCAAAAAATCAAAACTTAAAAACTATTATCTGAATACCTGTTTGGCTTGACCCCTAAATAAGAGAAAATCAGAGATATGAGAATTCAACTACCTTCTTTGCAGAGGCAGAAATTATAGATTTTGAACAGTGAATTTTATGCTAGAATTGATCGATGGGATTTTGATGTGTTTATTAATTTTGCTGAAGTATATATTTTCTCTTTCTGTTTTATTCTTTAATATAATGAATGGTTCTTTGGGTGTGGAAGGGAATAGGAAATTTCAGGAATGAAAGTGATGTTAAAAACAAACTTTATCAAATTTAAAAGGAAAAGGAATTTTATTAGAACTCTGATGAAAGACTGATTGATCATTTTCATCTTAGGGCGATTAAAGAAGACTTTATGGACTAGAGGACATTTGGCTTTGACTCTGTAGGGAGAGACTTCATTGCACATAGAAAGGGAATAAGACAAGTCCCTCTAGCCAAATGGATGAAGGGAATGGATAAGTTAGCTAAGCAAAGGCTCTGTGGTACTTAAGGGCAGGACAAAAACTAAGAAAGTTGTCACAAGGAAACTTGTAATAACAACAGACAAGCAGCACTCCACTTAGGATGGGTTGTATATCAGCAGGCTATTGATAGCACTATTAGCCACCATTCCCAGGAACCTAGGGAGCTCAACCAGAGCTCCAACTTTATCCAGCCAACCAGAGGCACACAGACTAGGAAGACTTCATTTTCTGCCAGTTTTACTCCCTGGATCCAACTCCACCATCATCATCACCACTACCACTTCACTCTGCCCCCCCAACCCCAGGAAAACCTCATCATCACTAGGATTACATCAGCTTTGGAATTCATATTTCATATATAACCTTAATTATCTCTGATCTTATGATTGGAGGGGTAAGAATAATAAAAAAAAAAAAACTCTTAAACTCTTCCCCAAACCTCCATTTAAAAAGGGCTCAGAAAATCAGCCATCTTTTCATTTCCCACTGGCCTGTTTTTTTTTTTTTTTCTTCCTACTACCAAGTTTCAGATAGTTTCATTGAAAGTCCCAAGTTGCTGATATCTTTCCTTCAAAAACTGACAGAGACCTCCTCCAAAGTTTAAGTTTTTAATCAGACTCCTATAACACTGACTTCATAGAATCTTCATCTTCTGTCCCTGTTACACTGAAGCAAACAAGAAAATGATCAGGAGTTATCAAAGAGTTAATTGTCACTAACTTCATGACTTAAGGTCACTACTTTTCAGGGAATACTCTGTGCCTAAGACATCAAGAAGTTTACAATATAGTCTACTAGAAGAGAAGCCTACTAACTAGACCTACTGTGTAAACAACAGAAGAGCTTTCCTGTGGATGCTTGCAACAGTATGGAACATAAATAGTGACACACAGGGTAAAGAATCAAGATAATCAGGTAGATAAATGTGATAGTTATGAGTTTGGGGGACATCTTCTATCCACAGGGAAAAAATAGTCTTAAATGACAAAGAAGTAGAATTATAGGGCTGTAGAAAGCATCTGTTTTTCCCTCCTTGCTGAAAACAATAGAATGAACCTGAATCTATCTTAAAGAAGGCCTCCCAAATCTTAGAGATTTACTAAAAATGGGATATTCTGATAAAAATATCTGTTTGGCTATGTCTAAGGAAGTTGAAAAAGTTTAAAAAAATTTTTAAATGCGGAACCTGCTCACTCTCTTCTTTCATGTACTAATAAATTTATTTTCTGTTCTGTCTGTCTATTGACTTTTTGACACCCAGTCTTTCAGATCTCCTACAGGGTTATAGCCCTCATGCAACTCAGGCTAGAAAACTCCATGAACAGCAGACACCCCAAATCTGTTCTGCTTTGCTGAAAAGAGGATGCTCTTGATTCCTTTGTACTCCTTTCTATTAATGCATCCACCTCTGCACTTTCAGGATAAGCACTAGCTTAGGGAAGACCAGCACAGAGCCTTGACGGTCTCTGCTTTTATCCACTGCTTACAGTATGCCTCAGAGTAAAAGCTCAGCTGCTGCCCTTCTTAAGTCTATTAGCAGCAGCTGCTGGCTTCTTGATCTCACAGTTCAACTGCTCTTCCTCCCTGACTGTGACAACACTATCCTGATTTGACTGAGGGATCACTGCTACTTAATCCATTCTCAAGGTGAACTGTGATCATAGTGGCCATATTTCCGAGAACAACAAAAAAAAATGGGAAAAAAGATTTGACCAAAGATACATCTTTTGAAAAATTGCATTAAACACTATTTGCTTGAAAGTGAGACTATTCCTTAAATCATACTTTTGGTCTAATATCTATGACCCAAAGATGAAGTCTTAGACATTAGAGAATTCTGTTCTAAAAGAAGGATCACATCAGAGCTCCTCAGACTGTACTATTGTCCTGTATTAGTGGTAAATTAAAGTCATCTGATGTGTTTCTTTGACTCCTCTCCACATTTAAAATATTCTTTTTCATTTATTTTGGAGGAATTGGATGACTCTCATTCTTTAAATCCTCCTACCCATTAATTCTTTAGGTCTTTCTTTTTAAAAATAACATTTCTTATTCCTTCTCACCTTGAAGTTCTATCCTTTTTTTGGAGAGAGAAATGGATACACACACACACACACACAAACACACACACACATATACTTGTTGCTTTTCTTTCTTAACTAAGTCAACTCATTACTGAAACTTGCTTTAAGGGATCATTAATTGTCACTATAGTAGCTTGTTCTCTGTCACCATCTTTCCTAAGATTTCTACAGCCTCTGATGCTATTCATCACTTGATAACCTCTAAGTTCTAGGCTTTACAATAGCCTCTGTATTCTAGCACTTCGCATATTTATGTGATCGTTATTCATTGTTGTTCTCTGGGTTCTACTAACAAATACATGGAACAATTATTCAAGACTTTATATTTAGCCTCCTTCTCTTTTGTTACACTTTCTCCCTTGCCAATCACATTCCTTTCCATGGATTTCATTATCACCTTGACTGGTATGATTTTCCACTTCTCTGTACTAAGTGATTTCAATAAGTTTTGCTCATAGATGTATCTACAGGTACCTGTCATGTCCTAGAGTCTAAGATGCCCATGTATTTTACATTAACATCTCATTCCAGGTGTGCTAGAATTAGATTATAAATTCCTTGAAGTCTATTATCTCATTTTGCCTATTTTTGTATCCCCTCCCACATACACACTAAACTTAGCACCATTCCTGCCATTCTGCTTTCTGTATCCCTATCTTACACTTCTTCCCTTGTTTGACCTACTAATGTTTGTGCTCTCCTTAATGGTGTGTGTGTGTAAACCCCTGGTTCTCTCATTTCTATGAATGACTAACAAGTAGCTAAATTTCCATAGGAATTATCTATGGGATGTTTTTGAAGGATATAAACATTGTTACTAATCTGAGCTCACCAAAACTACTGGTGATAAATTGCCTGGGTTTGATTCAGATTATTTCCTATATGGACCCACTCAAGACATCAAGAATCTCAGACTTACATTCCTTACAAAGCAGGACAGCTTAATTGCCTTTGATTTGATTCCCCAGTTAGGAGAGTGACCAGGTCACTGAAGGGAATCCTGTTAAGCAGAATCCTCATGGTTTCTGAGGTAATGTGATATGGCAGAAATAGTACTGCACTGGAGTATGGAGAATTAGGTTCAAATTTAGTTTCCATGATATATTCATTGTGTACTCTTTAGTAAGTCAGAAACTCTTTGTTCTTTATGCATTAAATGAGGGAGTTAGACTAGATATCATTTAATCTCCTTTCCAACTTTATTTCTGTTTGGCCTAAATAATTTCATCTCTCAAACCTTTGGGTTCCTTATCTAAAAATGGTGATTCTACCACTTACATTGCCTGTCTCTACAGAGTTGTGGACTAAGTGCTTTACAAACCTTAAAATGTCCTAAAATTATATGTTTATCCTTTACTAAATTATTCATAATTATTATTGTTATTTTAATTGTGAAATGATGATGGTGATAAAGATACAACATGATGATGATGAAGATAAAGAGCCCAATGAACATTAGATTCGTAATTAGAAATAGGAATTAGACATGCTCAAATATTAATTCTGACACACACTAGCTGTGTGATCTTGGACAAGTCATATTTTCTCTGTCTCTATGTTAACATGGTAAAATGAGGACAATAACAGGTGCACAGCTTATGTCACAGGTTTCCATAGGAAGAGGCAGAAATTTCTGTACTTCAAAATGGTTGAGGTGTAAGTAAGATGATCATAGTAGTTGGTGTTTTATATTTTCCTATAGGGCAAAAATCTAGTTATAAATGTGAGTAGATTATATAGTATATATAGTAAGGGTACAATAACTGAATCAGGTCGATGAATGCCTTTTATTTTCAGTGTGTAGATGACAGGGAATGAAATGTTTTCTTTCAATGGGACTTTTTTACAATTTAAGTAGGTCTTTTGAAATAGCTGCTTTATCTTTTCTGTGAAAAAAAAAATAAACCCTTTAAATACAAGGAAGGGATTCTGCTGGAGGGAAAATGATCTTTTGCTTTCCTTTCCATGGTCAACCCAAACTAAAGATAAAAGTGCTCCATTAAATCTCTTTTTAATTGTATAAGTGCTCTGATGAAATTGTCTCACTATACAATACCATTATGTTAGACACAAATTAAGGCATACACCAGACATTACAATGGTATTTAAAGTGAAATATTTATGAAGTGATTTAAATACTAATGACACAGCATTCCTAAAGGAGTCACAAAATTAAAGGATAAAAACATTCTGCAGCAGCCCCTCAGTCTATGGGGTGATTGCATACATTGTTTTCTCATTATTTAAATCCAGAGACTTAGCCAGGAGAAAGAAGTGAGCAAAGACTTGTAGAGAATAATAATAATAATAACAAATATTAGAATGAAAATGGCTCTCACTGCTGACATATCATCATCAAATATAATAGCATCTTAATTATTTTGTTTTCATGAACCATAGTTACAAAGATAGAAGGAAACAAAAGGATCCTTTGTGCTGGTAAAAGAGATTGCAAAAAGAAAGCATACTTGACTCCTGGCTACCCTAAGGCTCACCTTTCTTACTGTTCCCTCAGAGAAGTACTTCTTACTCAATATATTTTCTTGTTTTACATATACTTATAATGTTAAATTATAATGACAACATTTCTATAGTATTCTATGATTTACACAATTCTTTTTCTATGATGTAGGGGGAGTATAAGTAGCAAATACCCATTTTATTGATGAGGTCAGTGACACTCCAATAGGTTAGCTATAAATAAAGACTCTTAACTCAAGTCAAGCACTTATTCCACTACAAAATTTTCCAGAAATTTGCAAGCAACAAGGTGAGAGTCTGGTAAGCTAGAGGTATACCAAGGGCAGCAAGGACTTCATCATTATCTTCCCATAGATACAATCTTTTGTTTACTCTTGGAGTTGCCATTATTTTTATTCACTGTATTTCTTTCAGCTTTTTTTCTTAAATACTTATTGTGTTAAATTCTTATGCATTCCCAACAAGCTCTTCTTGCTTCTTTTAAATAATTTTTTTTCTACAGTAGTTCTTTCTCTGGAGTCTATTAATTTTTGAAAATATAGATAGATCAACTACAATATAGTATTTTTTGTTTCTTTTATAATCCTATGTATTTTCTCATATATTTAATAACATTAATCTTTAAAATGGCTTCACAATGACTTCCCCAGATTGCCAAAGTAGTCTATGATATAAAATGTTAAGAATTCTTGCTCCAGATTCAATTTCTTATCATTATTGTTCATATTTATATACATATATAATATATATGCAATAATATATATTATGTGTAATATATATTCATTCTTATATATGTATATAGTATGAATATATATAACATATTATATATATTATTATTCATACTTAAAATATATATATGTATTTATACACACATTATATATATATATATATATATATATATTTATATCTTCACCTGCATGTATTCAGATTCAGATGACTCTAATACCTACCTCCACCTACCTTCAGGGAATGTTCACCTGGATGTTCTATTGGAACATCAGGCATTCCTCTAAACGTGTTCTTTCTTTTATTTTCAATACTGCTATATGGACACTATCATTTAACCAGTATCCAATGTTCCTTCTCCCTCACTTTAGTCTAATAAGTAGAATGTTTTTGAATATACTTCTTTAGCATCTTTTGTATCTATTCTCCTTCAGTTCCCACTGCTACTACACTACATCTTCACTAACTCAGACTGTTACAATACACTGCCACAAGAGCTTACTAACTTCTAATCTACCCTTCATACTGTTGCCACAATAATTTTCCTTATTCAGATGTTAAATCAGATCATTTCTTTTAGAAAAATTTGTAATTTTTGTATTGCATAGAGAAGTATGAATTTATGTGTATGCCATTTAAGGCCTACATTAATATGAAACCCTACATTTCAAGCAATATTATAGTAATCCTTTCTCCATACAAGCTGCACTTCCATTAAACTCCTCATCTATTCTTCCTATTACAGCTATTCTCTGTACTACCTATGTCCTGGTATTTGCTCCTTATTATTTTAATTTGGAATGTCCTTCTGTATCTCAATCATTTAAAGGTCTAATTCATCAATCAAGGCCTAACTAAAATGTAACTTTTCCAAACTCCTGGGTGATGACTATCCCTTTAGACTTCAAATAGCACTTTCTTTTGTACATATCTTGCAATATATAGTATAGTTCTATATTTTGGATTATATATAACCATGCTTGTGACATATCCCTAATAAACTAAAAGGTTTATGAGGAGATTTATTATTTCTTATCTTAACTTTGCATGCTACCTAGTGCCTAGCACAAGGCTCTACAGATTGTATGTACTTATTAAATGCTTATTATATCAATAAATGGATTGGCAAGACTGCATACTAACATATGATTACATTATCTGGAGTTTAAAGTAATTAAAAGTTGTTTTTACTTTTAATCTTTCCCTCCCACTGTGGCCTTAATTATTCATATAATTCCTTTTTGTGTTTTGTTTTTTAAGATGAGGTAAATTTTCACAATGTGCTGAGATTTGACTTGAAAATATTTTCTATGTTAGAAAACAAATGCTTATCTAAAATAGAAACTTCTATTCATAAGATAAGTGATTTCAATGATTATTATTTTAAAGTACATATTTAATAGTTAAATTTTTTAGATGAATTGTCAAATAAAAACTATGAAAATAGACTGAAGACTTTTTTCAATATTAAAAAAAGTGCCTAGCTTTTTGAGGTACTGTAGGTTACAGCATCTTCAGCATAACAAAGTACTTTTGTTTTAATGGCTCTTTCATTTAAATAACTTTTAATACTTTCACTGCATAATGAGAAGATACAACTTCATAATTCTCTCAGCATTTTCTGAATCTTATGGCAACTATGGTCAGAGTACATAACCCGAACCTATTCAAAAGAACACTCTCTGTTGGAACTCTCTATGATAAGATCCCTGAAAAAGCCCAGAGAATGAGAAAAGTTAGATATCCAATAGAATTATATTGCTACTGTTATGCAGGTACAAGATTATGAAGACTTTATTAACAAATGTGCTGATCTAAGTAAAATTGCATTCTCCCCATCTTATTTTAATGGCAAAAGAGAGAAGTTTGGAAAGAAGTTTAAGTTAGACTGCTACTTTCTTCAGTTACCATTTAGTTTAGATTCATTAAGGAGCTATTATGTACAAGCAATACAATCAGTGCTGGATAGATAATTACAAAAATGCTTAATTTTTAACCCTAAAGAAGCTTATAATCCAGCAAATTTTCCACAAAGAAAGTTGCTCATACATTATTGAGAAAATGCAGTTCTGCATTTATTGTTGTTCAGATATTTCAATTGTCTGACTCTTCATAATCCCATTTGCAGTATTCTTGACAAACATAGAGGAATGGTTTGCCATTTCCTTCTCCAGTTCATTTTACAAAAGATAAATTGAAGCAAACAGGTTAAGTGACTTGTTTAGAGTCACATAGCCAGTAAGTTTGTGAGTCTAGATTAGAATTCAGGAAGATAAATCTGATTACAATGCCAGTGGTCTATCAACTATGCCATTTAGTTATTGAAAATAGAATTTTTAGCCATATACACTTTCTTTACTTTGACCATTCATCTCAAGACAAAGCACTTTAAGAACTACTTTCTCCACTCTTCCCATGAAGAGCTGACCCTTATCTTTTTCATGGTCAACTAGTTATAATCTTGTTGAATCACCTACTCTCTATTTTGGAAGTTTATCTTCATGAATCATTTCCTCTCCTTCACTCATTCTCATCTTCCCTCCTTTCATCCCTCACTGCGTTACCGCATAACTAGATTACTACAATGACCTTTTGTTTGATCTCTTTACTCAATTCTCTACAATTCATCCCATTCTCCAGGTCATCTTCCATTCAACTATCTGAAAAAAACAAACCAAAAAAAAAAAAAAACCTTCAAAACTGATTTTCCTAAAATAACAAAACTGATGTCCTTAAAGTTCAAATGTAATCATATATCCTCCCTATTCGATAAACTATAATAATACCCTGGTACCTAGAGGCAAATAAATCCACTTTTAGAGTCCTTCATAAGTTTTCTCTTTCCTATCATTCTGGTTTTGTCATATCTTTCTCTCTCTCATATTTTCTAAGATCCAGTGATGTTGATTTCCTTGCTGTTATTCAAGCAAGATACTCTATTTCCCAATTCCATATATGTTCCCTAGTTGTTCCTTATTCCTAGAATTCTCTCCTCCCTCGCATTCTATTTCCTGGCCTCCTTCAAGTTTCAAATATAATTCCATCTTTTAATAGCAACCTTTTTTTTTTTCCTGATAACCTTTAATGCTAATGCCATATTCTGCTGTTTACCTACAAGATTATCCTGAAAGATCTTGTCTGTACATATGTTGTATCTTCCATTAAACTGTGTGCTCCTTGAGATCAGGGACTATTATTTGCTTTTCTTTGAATTTCCAGTAATTAACAGAGTGTCTGGCACTTAGTAGCTTTAATGATTGTTGATGACTTTTCATTATGTTCTTACCTTGAGATCTGAGCAATTCTCATGTGCCCAGTTGGTATGCCCATTGATATGATTCACAAAATTGTTTTCAACTTTAGTCTTCCTCCTCAGCCCTAGTCCCATATCATCTCTGTCAATTACTTCCTATTATCCAGAATATAGTTTCTTTGACCATGTTTGCAGGCTGTCTCCCCCATTAGATTATGATATTCTTGAGGGAAAGAACTGTTTTGCTTCTTTTTTTGTATTCTTTGAACTTAACACAGTATCTGGCATGTAATAGGTACTTAATTTTTATTAACTAAATGAGCATCTTGTTTAAAACTAGTTTAATAAGATCATCTCTCTCTCTCTTTCTCTTTCTCTCCTCCTTCCTGTCTCTCTGCTCTCTCTCTTTCCTTGTATGTGTGTGTGAACCTGAAAACCAGATCAGAATTATTGTGTTTTACCTCAATTCCTCCATGTATTACAGGCAGGCTATTCCTCAAAATGAGGAAAAAATAGAAAATAGCATAGTAAAAGTGATATGTGAGACATTGCTATAATATAGGCAGCAATCCATTTAGCTGTGAAAGAATGGAAGCAATGAACCATACTACTGGTGCTAATTGTGCCATTTTCCAACATAGCAGTTGTATATTGCTATGGTTAATACATTGCTTCTCTACTGGCCAAGAGAAGTTCTTTCTTTTCGGGATATCTAGTTACAAGAAGTCCCTGATTTATGAATAAGTTGTTTTCCAAAATATCATTTTTAAATGACTGTTCATAACATTGAATGGATTTCCTCACAGAAACAGTGTTGCAAATGGTAGTTTCAAATGGATAGTCCACAAAGGTCTATTTATTCTAGAATATATTCAAACTATACTATTTTATATCAAAATCTAGAATACTTAGGGATTTTTATCAACTGGTCTCAGGTTGAAATAACAATGCAGTGAACAAGGGAGTCCAAGTTGTCACTAGGATGTGAACAGAGTAAGTAAAATAATAATTTTTTTAAAAAATAGTATAAATTAGCCCTAATTGGAGTTTGGCAGCAAGTTTGATCCTACCAAGACACAGAACTATAAACATGAGAACTAGAAGGGGCCTTGTAAAAGTTGTTTACTCCATGACTTTAATCCTAGCTCTAGTTTCTAATTATATTCGCCCACTCTTTTTAAGGCCTTGCCTGGAGTTCCAAACATGTGCTCTAAATAAGGATTAGTACCTGGACTAGTCTGAATTATTGGTCTTGACAGCAAAGACTGTTCATTATAGAGTGAAGATTCAAGACAAAATGCAACAATTGATATTTTTTCCCCCACCTCTCCATTTTCCTTTCAGAACCCATTCTCTAATTCCTTGAATCTATTTAAAAATTAAAATTATGTTTCATAACTAATAAAATCTATGTTTTTTCCTCCTTCCCACTAGCAATCCCATGGAGGAATCAGAGAAAAGGAAATTCTTAGCTTTTGACTTATGAGCTAAATTCTTAGCTAATGACTTAGAATAGTCAACTAAAACAAACTCTCTGATTGCTCAAGATAAAATACTGAAGAAATATTTTTTCACATTTTGAATCCTGAATCCATCACTTCTGTAAAGAAGTAGACAGAATATTTCATCATGGGTTCTTTGAAATCATGAATAGTTATTGTATTAGTTATAGTTCTCACTGCTTTCAAATTTGCTAAGTCTTTATGGTGGTAATGTTTTTGTACTCATTATTCTCTTGATTCTACTGATTTCATTCTTTTATCAACTCATAATAGTAGTTGATTTTTAAAACTATAATATTGATAATATATAGTATAAATTCTTCTCCTGATTCTGTTCACAGCACTCTGTCAGATCATACAAGTCTTTCTACATTATTTTGAAATGACTCATTTGCTCAATTTTTATAGAAAAATAGAATTGTATCATGGCCGATTATAACAATTTGTTTAGGTACCTCATTAGCTTCTAGTTTGTTTATTTCCTTTTTCCTTTTGGAAAAGAGCTGCTATAAATATTTTTTTTGTATACATAGGAACTTTTCTTCTTATTTTGACCTTTTCCATAAAAGTCTAAGGGTGCTATAGCAGGATAAAAGGACATATATTGTTTAATAATATTTTGTGTGAAATTCCAAATTTGCAGAGTAATTGTATCCATTCATATGTATACCAACAATATATCAATGTATATATCTACCCACAGCCCCTCCAACTATCTTTTTTTTTCTTTTTTTGTCATCTTTGCCAATCTGATTCATTATACAATCTCTATTCATTTTTATTTGTAGATGCCCCTTGGTTGCCTTTTAAAAAAACACATAAATATCCAATATTTAAACAAACCTATTGGCATACTGGGCATGAATCAGCTCCATTTTTCTGAAAATGTTGTTCATTGTGTCATTTTGTTATATAAATATTTAATGACTTTTCTCTGGTAATAACATAAAATCAAAATACTTAGAACATTACTCTCATTACCTCCTAATAGTAGAATATATGGGAAAAAGGATACTGAATTTTGAGTCAAGAAGGATGTAGACTGCTATCATTCCTGTTACCATTTTATAACGTACTTTTGGGTAAATCAACTTATTACCCTTCCTCCCCCCTCCCCCGGAGAATTTTTTTTCACTTGTAAATTGGGGATTATAGTAATTTTATACTATCCAGATCACAGAGCTCTTATGAGAAAGCTCATATTTTTAGAGCTTTCTAAAACAGATATGTATCCCCATAATCTCACTGCCTAATAATTATCTGTACATTTACCTTAGGAGAAATGTATTATATATCTTCAAGATCTGAGTTTGTGGGGAAAGCTCTGGGAAACCTAAGAAATGTAGTCTTCTTGCAATTATGGGTAAATATAAAGACACATGGGAATCAACTATTTCCATGAGATTTGCCTTATATTTGGTAATTTGGTAGGTTTCATGGTATTCAGAGGAAAGAAAGGGTCATGCTTCTATTACAATTATGCTTTGACATCTCAAGAGCTCAAGATATTTTATAGGCAGTTGAATTTCTATTGAACTTTGTTTCAGACTTTTATCATGAATATTGGAATACTGCTGGGAAATGGAATTCAGTAACTCAGTTTTCTTGTGTGTTAAAAATCTATTTTATCTTCTACACATGATTTAATTTTGATCACAAATTGTTGACAAAATAACAGAAATCTAGGGGTCTTCAGAATTTGCCTCAAAGAACTATTCTTCAAACAACTGCAAGATACCAGTAATTATCTTGGTCAATTCCAATGTAACCAAGTTAGATAGCTAGTATTTAACTCCTCTGAAAAAAAAACCACACCAATCATTAATAAAATATTGAAATTTATTAATAAAATAAATTATTTATTAATAAAATATTGAAAATTCCTACATTATATTGCAACATTTATAACTGGAACCTTCAGAGGACCTGGAGACTTTTAATCTGCTTTTCAGTCACTCAGGAATTTTAAGAGTTGATAATTAGGGGCTGGTCAGAAAATATGGCTCCCCATTAAAAGCTTATACAATGTGGAGGTGTCCTTGTGTTTCCAGAGCTGTTGTTAGGAGCAAAGTCATATTCCACTTAAATAGATATGTGATCAGTAGGCTGTAAATTTAGAGATCTGTTAACTCAGAACCCCCTGTTTCCAGGTAAATCAGAGATGGACTAGATCAGTGAAGTTTTTAAGGATTTGAAAATTCTAAATGAGAAGATCCTTCCAACAGTAAAGAAAGTCCCTTTTACAGAATAAAATGTCAAAATACATTACAAAATGAAATGACTTTTACAAAATATCCCTATAGCTCATTAAAAAATATTTAGCAGCTTCCTCTCTGACCAGGGCTTTAACATATTGAACAAGTTCTTGACTTATTATCCCCATGGGGGAATCAGTGCAGTACCAGCATTATTTTGACTTTGTTTCATTGTTTCTTAATGTCTCAGTGACATCACTTGTCCAAGCTTCCACTTGCCCAAGTCTAATTTTTATTTTTTTATTTATTTGTTTTTTTTAAATGCTTTTTATTTTCAAAACCTATGAATGGATAATTTTTCCACATTAACCCTTGCAAAACCTTGTATTCCAATTTCCCCCACTTCCTCCCCTAGACAGCAAGTAATCCAATATATGTTAAACATGTTAAAATATTTGTTAAATTAAATAAATGTATACATATTTATACAATTATCTTGCTACACAAGAAAAATCAGATCAAAAAGAAAAAAAAAACGAGAAAAAACAAACTGCAAGCAAACAACAACAAAACAAAAGAGTGAAAATGCTATGTTGTGGTCCACATTCAGTTCCCACAGTCCTCTCTTTGGGTGTAGATGGCTCTCTTCATCACAAGATCATTGGAACTGGCCTCAGTCATCTCATTGTTGGAGTCACATCCATCACAAAAGATCATCCTATAATCTTGTTGCTGTATATAATGATCTCCTGGTTATGCTCATTTCACTTAGCATTATTACTTCATGTAAATTTCTTCAGCCTCTCATCATCCTGCTGATCGTTTCTCATAGAACAATAACAATCCATAACATTCATATACCTTATTCAACTATTCTCCAACTGATGGGCATCCACTCAGTTTCCAGTTTCTTGCCACTACAAAAAGGGCTGCCACAAACATTTTTGCACATGTGGGGCCCAGTCCCTCCTTTAAGATCTCTTCTGCTGGATCAAAGGTATGCACAGTTTGATAACCTTTTGAGAATAGCTCCAAATTGCTCTCCAGAATACTGGATTCATTCACAAATCCATTAATATCAGTGTCCCAGTTTCCCCACATCCCCTCCAATTCTTTTCAGTATATTCACAGATATATATAATTACACATCTCTTTCTCTCTCCTCTCTCTCTCTCTCTCTCTCTCTCTCTCTCTCTCTCTCTCTCTCT
>JAJPUD010006778.1:92074-121328 GCA_023553655.1 Myrmecobius fasciatus
AATTGCACATGTTTAACATATATTGAAGTATTTGCTGTCTGGGGGAGGTAGTGGGGTAGATGGAGGGAGAAAAATTTGGAACACCAGGTTTTGCAAGAGTGAGTGTTGAAACCTATGTCTGCATGTATTTTGAAAATAAAGCTATTATAAAATTTTTAATATATAGTTTTATTTTTTGTTTGTTGTTTTTGGCATCTCCTTTATTGTTAACTATTTTCTCCATGTTTTTCTTACATTACTCTTGCTCTTTTTTCCTACTTTCTTGTTACCTCTCCAATTTGATTTTTAAAAATCTTTTTGAGTTTTTCCAGGAATTATTTTTGAATTTGAGAAAAATTCACTTTGGACATAACAGTTTTAATTTTTCTGAATTTTTTCTGTGATCTTCCTTGTCACCATAGTTACTCTTATTTATAACTTCTTTTCTATTGTTTATGTTTATGCATTTCTTGACTTTTAATATTTTGTTAAAGTTGTATTGTTCTCCTGGGCTTGTAGGGACATTGTAAGCTTAAATTTTTTTTTGTACAATTTTTTTTTAAATCATAGTTACTTCTGTGGGTCTTTCAAGGTGGCACAATCTTAGAAGAGTTGTGTTTGCTATTCTCTTGGTCTATGCTTCAGTCTGTGAATGACCACCAAAACTTTTTTCACTTTGAATTTGTGTCTAAGGTCCCTACTCCCCTGTAGCCACAAATTTGGGTATGCTAGTGCTCCTCCTAGTGCTGGGACTTGGACAGGCTCCCAATTTAGGCAACATATCAGAGTCCCCCAACTAGTGTGATGAAAGGAACTCTATAAACTCCTTCTACGCAATTGGGAAGCCCCCTTACCATCTTTGGGTTAAGAACTCCAGAAGTCACTGCTGACACCATTGATATACTCATTAAGGATTGTGATTTTTTTGAAATGGCTTGCATAGTGTCACTTGAGCTCAATTAAACTTCTCTTTCACCCTGCTGTGAAAGATCTTTTCTGCTGACCATCTAAATAGTTTGTGGCTGAAAACTTCCCATTAATTCATTCTTTTGTGGATTTTGCTGCTCCAGAATTCATTTTAAGGTATTTTTAAAAATTGTTTGGGGGAGTTTGGGAGAACATAGATGGGTCCCTGCCTTTATTTATTTATTTTTTATTTTATTAATACTTTTTATTTGCAAAACATATGTATGGGTAATTCATAAACATTAACCCTTACAAAGCTTTCTTTTACAAATTTTCCCCCCTACTCCCCACCTCTCCCCTAGATAGCAGGATATCCACTACATGATAATTATGTTAGAATACTTAAGAAATCGAATATATGTATAGTTGTTGCCACACATCATTTTTTTTTGTTCAGGAGAAATCGTATCTACAAGAAAGAATATTCCGATAAAGGAAATACAATGAAAGCAAACATCAATAGAAAACATGAAAATGTTATGTTGTGGTCCACATTTCACATCCCTCTCTCTGGGTGTACGTGGCTTTCTTCACTGAACAATTGGAATTGGTTTGAAGCATTTCATTGTTGAAGAGAGTCATGTCCCTTAGAACTGATGCTCATATAGTATTGTTGTTGCCGTGTACAATGACCTCCTGGTTCCGCTCATTTCACTCAGCATCAGTTCATGCAAGTCTCTGCAGGCCTCTCTGAAATCATCCTGCTGGTCATTTCTTACAGAGCAATAATATTCCATAACACTCATATACCATAATTTATTCAGCCACTCTCCAATTGATGGGCATCCATTCAGTTTCCAGTTTCTAGCCAACACAAAAAGAGCTGCCACAAACATTCTTGCACATGTGGGGCCCTTTCCTTCTTTTATTATTTCTTTGGGATATAAGCCCAATAGAAACACTGCTGGGTCAAAGGGTAAGCACAGTTTGATCACTTTTTGAGCATAGCTCCAAATTGCTCTCCAGAATGGTTGGATCCGTTCACAATTCCACCAACAATGCATCAGTGTCCCAGTCTTCCCACATCCCCTCCAGCATTCATCGTTATCTTTTCCTGTCATTTTAGCCAATCTGACAGGTGTGTAGTGGTACCTCAGAGTTGTCTTAATTTGCATTTCTCTGATCAATAGTGATTTGGAGCACCTTTTCATATGATTATAGTTTTAATTTCATCATCTGAAAATTGTCTGTTCATACCCTTTGACCATTTATCAATTCGAGAATGGCTTGAATTCTTATAAATGTGAGACAATTCTCTATATATTTTAGAGATGAGACCTTTATCAGAACCCTTAAATGTAAAGATGATTTCCCAATTTGATGCTTCCCTCCTAATCTTGTCTGTATTAGTTTTATTTGTACAGAAACTTTTTAACTTAATATAATCAAAATTATCTATCTGGAGTTCAATTAAGAGTTCCAGATCTTCTTTGGACATAAATTTGTTCCATCTCCACAGGTCTGAGAGGTAAACTATCCTATGTTCCTCTAATTTGGTTATAATATCACTCTTTATATCTAGATCATGAACCCATTTAGATCTTATCTTGGTGTGTGGTGTTAGGTGTGGGTCCAGCCTCAATTTCTTCCACACTAGTTTCCAATTTTCCCAGCAGTTTTGCCGAATAGTGAGTACTTCTCCCAAAAGCTGGGGTCTTTGGGTTTATCTAACACGAAATTGCTAAAGTTATTGCCTAGATTGTCCTGATATCCTATTCTATGCCACTGATTGACTGCTCTATTTCTCAGCCAGTACCAAATGGTTTTGATGACCGCTGCTTTATAATATAGTTTTATATCTGGTACAGCAAGGCCACCTTCATCTGTCTTTTTTTTTCATTAATTCCCTTGAAATCCTTGACCTTTTGTTCTTCCAAATGAACTTTGCTACTATTTTTTCTAGATCTGTAAAATAATTTCTTGGGAGTTTGATTGGTATGGCACTAAATAAGTAGATTAGTTTGGGTAGTATTGTCATTTTTATTATATTTGCTCGGCCTACCCATGAGCACTTAATGTTTTTCCAATTGAATAGGTCTGATTTTATTTGTGTGGAAAGTGTTTTGTAGTTTAGTTCAAATAGTTTCTGACATTTTCTTGGCAGATAGATTCCCAAATATTTTATGCTATCATCTGTTATTCTGAATGGAATTGTTTTTTCTATCTCTTGCTGCTGAACGTTGTTGGTAATATATAAAAAAGCTGATGATTTATGTGGATTTATTTTGAATCCTGCAACTTTACTAAAGTTGTGAATTGTTTCTAGTAGTTTTTTAGTTGAGTCTCTAGGGTTCTCTAAGTATACCATCATGTCATCTGCAAAGAGTGATAATTTGGTTTCTTCATTACCTACTCTAATTCCTTTTATCTCTTTTTCTTCTCTTATTGCCAAAGCTAACATTTCTAATACAATATTAAATAGTAATGGTGACAGTGGGCAGCCTTGTTTCATTCCCGATCTTACTGGGAATGGTTCTAGTTTGTCTCTATTTCATATGATGCTTGCTGATGGTTTTAAGTAGATGCTACTAATCATTTTAAAGAAAAGCCCATTTATTCCTATACTCTCTAGTGTTTTTAATAGGAATGGGTGCTGGATTTTATCGAATGCTTTTTCTGCATCTATGGAGATAATCATATGGTTTTTGTTAGTTTGGTTATTAATACAATTAATTATGCTGATAGTTTTCCCAATATTGAACCAGCCCTGCATTCCTGGTATAAATCCTACTTGGTCAAGATGTATTATCCTGGAGATAACTTTCTGTAATCTCATTACTAAAATCTTATTTAAAATTTTTGCATCAATATTCATTAAGGAAATGGGTCTATAGTTTTCTTGCTCTGTTTTCACCCTACCTGGTTTAGCTATCAGCACCATATCTGTATCATAGAAGGAATTTGGTAGTATACCTTCTGTCCCTATTTTTTCAAATAGTTTGTATAGTATTGGAATTAACTGTTCTTTGATTGTTTGGTAGAATTCACATGTAAAACCATCCGGCCCTGGAGATTTTTTCTCAGGGAGTTGATTAATAGCTTGTTCTATTTCTTTTTCTAAAATAGGGCTATTTAAATAATTTATTTCCTCTTCTGTTAACCTGGGCAATCTATATTTTTGTAGATATTCTTCCATTTCATTTAGGTTATCAAATTTATTGGCATATAGTTGGGCAAAGTAACTCCTAATTATTACTCTAATTTCCTCTTCATTGGAAGAAAGTTCTCCCTTATCATTTTTGAGACTAACAAGTTGATTTTCGTCTTTCCTTTTTCTGATCAAATTAACTAAAGGCTTATCTATTTTGTTGGTTTTTTTCATAAAACCAACTCTTAGTTTTATTTATTAATTCAATAGTTTTCTTATTTTCAATTTTATTAATCTCACCTTTTATTTTCAAAATTTCCAATTTGGTATTCAATTGAGGGTTTTCCATTTGCTCTTTTTCTAGTTTTTTTAATTGTAACCCTAATTCATTGATCTTCTCTTTCTCTATTTTATGCAAATAAGCATCTAGAGATATAAAGTTACCCCTTATAACTGCTTTGGCCGTATTCCACAAATTTTGGTCTGTTGTCTCATTATTGTCCTTCTCCTGGATGAAATTATCAATTGTGTCTGTAATTGGCTCTTTCACCCATTCAGGATTAGATTATTTAATTTTCAATTAACTTTTGGTCTGTTTTCTCCTGGCCTTATAGTACATGTGAGTTTTATTGCATCATGACCTGAAAAGGATACATTTACTATTTCTGCTTTTCTGCATTTGATTTTGAGGTTTTTATGCCCTAACACATGATCAATTTTTGTATAAGTTCTATGAACCCCTGAGAAAAAACTATACTCTATTCTATCACCATTCAATTTCCTCCAGAGATCTGTCATACCTAACTTTTCTAACATTTTGTTTATCTCCCTAACTTCTTTCTTATTTATTTTGTGGTTTGATTTATCTAATTCTGAGAGAGAAAGGTTGAGATCCCCACTAGTATAGTATTACTGTGTATTTCTACTTGCACCTCTGTTAGTTTCTTCTCTAGGAATTTGGATGCTATACTACTTGGTGCATATATGTTTAGTATTGATACCGCTTCATTGTCTATGGTACCCTTTAGTAAAATATAGTTTCCTTCCTTATCTCTTTTATTTATTTTTTTTTCCTTATCTCTTTTAATTAGATCTATTTTTGCTTTTACTTGATCTGAGATAAGGATTGCTACCCCAGCTTTTTTTTATTCATTTGAAGCATAAAAGATTCTGCTCCAGCCCTTTACCTTCACTCTGTCTGTATCTCTATGTTTTAAATGTGTTTCTTGTAAACAACATATTGTAGGATTCTGGCTTTTAATCCAGTCAGCTATCTGTTTCCGTTTTATGGGAGAGTTCACCCCATTCACATTCACAGTTAAAACGACTATATCTATATTTCCAGACATGTTATTTACCCAAAGGTATATTTTTCTCTTCCCTTTCCCGTTACTCCCTTCCCCCCTCCCCAGTATTTTGTTTTTGATTACCACCTCCTTCTAACAGTCCTCCCCCCCTTTAGAACCCTCCCTCTTTTATACACCTTTCCCCTAATCCTTCTATTAATTTATCCCTTTCTTTTCCTCCTTTCCCTCCTGCTTCCCTATACAGAGGGCCAAGTTTTTCCCTGAAATCAAATGTGTCTGATATGCTCTTTTAGAGCCCAATCTAATGAGAGTAAGATTTACACAATACTCATCACCCTCCTTTCTTTCCCTCAATTATATTAGATTTTCTATGTCTCTTCATGAGACTTTGCCTTATTTTACCTCTTTTTTTTTACTTTATTTTACCTCCTTTCCCTCCCCCCCTTTTTTTACATTATGATATACCTTCCACCTCTAATTTCTTTTCGATTATTATGAAAGTATAATCAAATTATACCCCCATTCTTTAAGGATACCCCTAGTAGAGATATAGTTCTCAGGAGTTCTTTCCTTTTTACCTTTTTACGCTTCTCTAGAGTTCTGTGTTTGGAGGTCAAATTTTTTGTTCAAATCTGGTCTTTTCATTAGAAATAGGTGAAATTCTCCTGCATCATTGAATGACCATCTTCTTCCCTGGAAGATGATGCTCATTCTAGCTGGATAGCTTATTCTTGGCTGTAATCCAAGTTCTTTTGCCTTTTGGAATATCTGATTCCAGGCCCTTCTATCTTTCAATGTGGAAGCTGACAGATCCTGTGTAATTTTAATGACAGTTCCTAGGTATTTGAACTGTTTTTTTCTAGCAGCTTGTAATATCTTTTCCTTGGTGTGATAGTCCTGAAATTTGACCACGATATTCCTTGGGGTTTTAATTTTGGGGTCTCTTTCAGGAGGTGATGGGTGAATTCTTTCAATGCAAATTTTGCCTTCTGATTCTAAATCATCAGGGCAGTTCTCTTTCATGATTTCCTGGAAGATAGCATCAAGGTTCTTTTTTTCATCATGACTTTCAGGGAGTCCAATAACCCTTAGATTGTCTCTCCTGGATCTGTTTTCTAAGTCAGTTGTTTTTCCTAGGAGATATTTCATATTTTCTTCTATTTTTTCATTTTTTTTTGTTTTTTTTTGACTGATTCTTGAAGTCTTATTGAGTCATTCATTTCAATTTGTTCAATTTTAATTTTTAAAGTATTATTTCCTTCAGTTATCTTTTTTAGCTCCTTTTGTAACTGGCCAATTGAATTTTTTGGTTCACTGCATTCTTTTTCCATTTTGCCAATTTTATTTTTCAGTGAATTGTTGTCTTTTTACAATTCACTAATTTTGTTTTTCAGTGAATTGTTGTCTTTTTCCAATTCACCAGACTTATTTTCCAGTTTTTCACTTCTGTGTTGCAGGGCAATATTTCCTTCTTGCAGTGCTCTCAGTTTATTTCCCCAATCTTCTTCTAGCTCTCTTTTGAGATTCTTTATGCAATCTTCCAGGTAAGCCTTCTGAAAGGGAGACCAGCTGAAGTCCACCTTTGTGGCTTTATCTGGGATTGTTTTTAGAATCTCAGGATCTGGGGACTTCCCTAGTTTCTCTCTGTAAAAGCTGTCTATGGTGAGAGCTCTCTTCTTCTTGCTCATGATGTTTAGCTGAGGTATCTGTCACCAGCAGGGAATTCTGCAGCAGCAGCAGCAGCAGCAGGAGCAGCAGCAGCAGCAATTTCAATTTGCCCTGGGGGAATTTGCCTAGTTGACTTCCAGTCTGGGGCTAATCTGGCTAGATCCGCACTAGGACCACACTTTCAGCTGCTCTCAATCCACCCTTTATCAAAGGTAGACCTGCCAAAGCACCAGCCTGCAAGCAGAGCAAAGTGGCTCCCAAAGAGTGTTGGGAGCTGCTCGATCCCCTGTCCGTCTAAAACTAAAGACCTCAGAAGTTCTTTCAAAGTAGATATTTGATAGAAGTGTGTTGTAGTCCAAGTGTTTGGTGGCGCCCTTACTCCAGAACCAGTTCAGAGGCTCAATTTGTCTGGGTTTGAGGGAAGGTCTCAGGAGCTCACAGAGAATGCTGTCTGCAGCATAATTTTTTTTTTAAATTTTATTTTATTTGCATAACATATGTGTGGGTAATTCTTCAACAATAACCCTTACATAGCTTTCCGTTACAAATTTTTCCCCCCAACTTCCCCACCCCTCCCCTAGATGGCAGGATATCCACTACATGTTAATTATGTTAAAATATTGGCAAATCGAATATATGTATACATATTTCCAAACTTATCATTGTTGTGCAAGAAAAATCTTATCTACACAAACAATATATCAGATAAAGGAAACACAATGTAAGCAAACATCAATCAAGGAGTATGAGAATGTTATGTTGTGGTCCACATTTCACATCCCTCTCTCTGGGTGTATATGGCTTTCTTCAGTGAACAGTTGGAGGAGGTTTGAAACATTTCATTGTTGAAGAGAGCCATGTCCATCAGAATTGATCATCATATAGTACTGTTGTTGCCGTGTATAATGATCTCCTGGTTCTGCTCATTTCACTCAGCATCAGTTCATATAAGTCTCTCCAGGCCTCTCTGAAATCATCTTGCTGGTCATTTCTTACAGAACAATAATATTCCATAATATTCATATACCATAATTTATTCAGCCATTCTCCAATTGAAGGGCATCTATTCAATTTCTAGTTTCTAGCCACTACAAAAAGGGCTGCCACAAACATTCTTGCACATGTGGGGCCTTTTCCTTTCTTTATGATTTCTTTGGGATATAAGCCCAATAGAAATGCTGCTGGGTCAAAGGGTATGCACAGTTTGATAACTTTTTGAGCATGGCTCCAAATTGTTCTCCAGAATGGCTGTATCCGTTCACAGCTCCACCAACAATGCAGCAGTGTCCCAGCCCTCCCACAACCCCTCCAACATTCATCATTAACTTTTCCTGTCATTTTAGCCAATCTGATAGGTGTGAAGTGGTACCTCAGGGTTGTCTTGATTTGCATTTCTCTGATCAACAGTGATTTGGAGCACCTTTTCATATGACTATAAATAGTTTTAATTTCATCCTTTGAAAATTGTCTGTTCATATCCTTTGAATATTTATTGATTGGAGAATGGCTTGAATTTTTATAAATATGAGGCAATTCTCTATATATTTTAGAGATGAGACCTTTAGCAGAACCCTTAAATGTAAAGATGATTTCCCAATTTATTACTTCCCTCCTAATCTTGTCTGCATTGATTTTGTTTGTACAAAAACTTTTTAACTTAATATAGTCAAAGTTATCTATCTGGTTTTCAATTAAGAGTTCCGTTCTTCTTTGGACATAAATTTATTCCATCTCCATAGGGCTGAGAGGTAAACTATATTACATTCCTCTAATTTACTTATAGTATCACTCTTTATATCCAGATCATGAACCCATTTAGATCTTATCTTGGTATGTGGTGTTAGATGTGGGTCAAGCCCTAATTTCTTCCACACTAGTTTCCAGTTTTCCCAGCAGTTTTTGTCAAATAGTGAATACTTATCCCAAAAGCTGGGGTCTTTGGGTTTATCAAAAACCAAATTGCTATAGTTATTGCCTAGTTTGTCTTGTGATTCTATCCTATTCCACTGATCGACTACTCTATTTCTTAGCCAGTACCAAATGGTTTTGATGACCGCTGCTTTATAATATAGTTTTAGATCTGGTACAGCAAGTCCACCATCGTCAGCCTTTTTTTTCATTAATCCCCTTGAAATTCTTGACCTTTTGTTTTTCCAAATGAACTTTGCTACTATTTTTTCTAGATCTGTAAGATAATTTCTTGGGAGTTTGATTGGTAAGGCACTAAATAAGTAAATTAGTTTGGGTAGTATTGTCATTTTTATTACATTCGCTCGGCCTACCCATGAGCATTTTAAGTTTTTCCAGTTGACTAGGTCTGATTTGATTTGTGTGGAAAGTGTTTTGTAGTTTAGTTCATATAGTTCCTGACTATCTCTTGGCAGATAAATTCCCAAATATTTTATACTATCAACAGTTATTTTGAATGGAATTTCTTTTTGTATCTCTTGCTGCTGAACTTTATTGGTAATATATAAAAATGCTGATGATTTATGTGAATTTATTTTGTATCCTTGTCTGCAGCATAATTCTGAACCATTTTCATCTCATTCTTTACTTAATAATTGAAACTATGCAGCTTATCATGGGGATGGCAAAATATATTTAGTTTCATCAATACATTAGATTATTACTGCAATAGAGAAAACAATTAATATGATGAATAAAAAGAAACATGGAAAGATATATAAACTGATCTGAAATGAAAAATGAAGAAACCAGGAAAAAATTCTATTTGCAATGATTAAAACAATGGAACTTGAAAGAACAATAAAAAGGAAAGATAGATAGATAGATAGATAGATAGATAGATAACTGAATGTTATGTAAGTATAATGACCACATTTGTGCTCAAGAGACAAAAAGAAGAAAAATTTGCTTCTTTCTCTTCCTTTAGAGGTGCATATCTACAGCTAGGTAACCTTGCATACATTATCATAGATGAGAAATGGTTGGGATTTCAGAGACCATCAAGTCTATACCCTTTATATATTACATATGAGGAAACTGAGACCCCGAGAGTTTACATGAATTGGTCAAAGTCAGTAGTAATAGATAGTTTAGGTAGGATTTGAACCCAAGGCTTCAAACTCCAGTATCAGTATTCTTCGCAGCATGCTATGCTACATTCACCAATCTCTACTGGTATGTTTAGTATTACTGAAATGATTTTACTCTACACTTCACTTGCCTTTTTTAAATAAAAAAATGTTGGGTATAAGAATGACTCTTTACTTTGAAGTTGTGGAGGGATATATTTGGAAATAAAGATAATACAAAAAAAAGATAATATTTTTAAAAGAAAATTTAGGAAATGAAAATCACTTCACTTTGGACCTGCCTTTTCAGAATGCTGATGATGACTTAATCAGCTTCTGTTATATAAGGTTATTTTACTTATCAGCTATCTATGCACCAATATTTTAACCTTGGGAAAACCTGAATACTTTTCTATTCCTAAAGAACCTGGTATTGTCTTTATAACTATCTTAACAACACTATGGAAAAAATGCAAGAGCATTAAGTGAACAAATCATTTATATCTTCTATATAGACAGATTAGATGAATTTTGTTCTACCATCTAGGTACCCAGTATAATAATGGCTTATATGTTTCCTACCTCATAGTAGAAGCATAAGAAATGATTATTGAATTGAATAATGGAGCATGTGGAATATTAGCATCCTGAATTTTCATGGAAATAAAACTAGTATTATGCTGTTTTTCTTATTCCCTTCAATGTTAAAAAAAAATTTTATCCCAGCTCAATACCCTAGGGAATAGTAATATTCAATGGATAATATTTTTTTTAAAAAGCCTTTCAGAAATATTTGTTATAATATTTAATTTTGTACATAGTATACAACTTAATATAATAACTACTTTAAAAAGGACTGAACTCATATTCTCTTCTTTCTCAAAATCTTTTTCAATAAAATGAAAAGTAAAGACTCCATAACTAATGGATAAAGGAAGGCTTAAGATAATAACAAGAACGCAATGAATTTATATAGTAACTCTTTTACACGCTGTTCTGAGTACTTCCAGTATATTATCCCATTTATCCTCTCAGATTTTTTATTAAAAAGAATTGCTGAGATGACATCTCATCTATCCTCACACTTTTTTTTTCGGAAAACATTTTGTATGTTGTTTTGTTCACCCCACTGCACCCCACCACCACTTTATACAAGGGTGGCTTCTTTAAAAAAGATCTTTTAAAGGATTTTTTTCAATTACATTATTTATGAAAATCTATTTTTCCACATTGTTGGTCTATTGACCACTTTATTCTTCAATCAAATTTTATTTATGTTTAAACATCACATTTTAGAAAGGGCTAACAGAAAAGAATAAGAGATAAATACCATCATTCTAGTCCACATTTTTTCCAGTTAGTGCTTTGATTTTTCATTATGTTTTCCTTCAACCGGTAGTTTTTCATTTTACAAAAAAATTTGCCACTCAGTAGATAATAAAAATATTTAATTCTTCAGTAACTACTTTACTTCTTCCCTCACCATCACTTTCCACAAGGAAATGAATGTCCTGGTAAAAGTACCAAAGTCTCTTCTTGAAATAATAAGATAATAACATCTCTTCATCACTGTTTTTATTCGCATTTTACTTATTCCCTTGGAGGCATTCCCCTGCAATTTTATGATTTTATTTATGCTCTTCCAGAAGGATTATTTTGATGTTTTCTAAGAATGTCTTTGACACTCTCTCCTTTTCCCTCCCCCTCTCTCTTTCCCTCTTTCTTTGCCTACCTCTTTCTTTCTCTCTCTCTTCCTCTCTCTCTCTCTCTCTTGATTGCCTGCCCCCTCTCTCCTGCACCCCCTTTTTCTCCTGCACCCCCTCTTTTCCCTCTCTCCCCCTTCCCTCTCTTCCCTCTTCCCTTTCCCCTCTTTGTTTTTCACCTCCTTTCTCCCTCTCTCCCTTCTACTTCCTTTCCCCCCTCTCTCCCACCCTCTCCCTCTCTATTCCTCTCTCTCTCCTTCTCTCTCTCTCCCTATCTGTCTGTCTGTCTATCCCACTTTTCCCTTGGTAATATCATTCATTTCTGTAACTGCAATTGCCATTGATGTATAAAAGTCACTTAAATATGTGCATCCAGTCATTTGTAAGCTCTAATAACCAGTATCCTATATCCTAGAATCTCAAGAACAGCAGTATTCTCCAAATACATGCTTCTAGCTTAGCTCCCAAACACATCATTGAGTAGAATTCATTTTGAAGAAAGAAACTACATTCCTCACCATCAACAGCAATAACTGTTGACCAACAACAACTACCAAAAGGTAGATAAGTCCAAGGGCTTTGGGAGTAATAGTAGCTTTAGGTAATAAGTTCTGATTCTAACCTAGCTCTTGTAGCCAATGTCCAGAGAAGCAGTCTTAAGGAGAAGAATCCTTCCTTCTTAATCCACATCCATAAAGCTGTCAAATCAGTTTCATTGAAGTCCTCTTCTGAGGGAGAGGAGGCTGTATGTGTCATCCAAATTCAACAGCTAACAAGTTTGATTGCTTTCCTTCTTAGACCCTGTTGGAGACAACCCAGGATTCTGAACCCATGAGTCATAGGAATGGAAATACATTCAACCCAGTATCCACAGCCATCATTCTGTAAAACAACCAACACCTTGGTAACTGCTTTCACAATTAACAAAGCCATAGCTATTGAAGACCAAATATCCTGGTACTGACAAATGGTTTAACATTAGAACCTGATATGATTTTATTCATGGAAATGATGTGAAAGAAAAGGAGTTACCACCTGCTTTACTCTTACTCCATAAGGATCATGGGAATGACTTTGCATCTGCCTTGTAACTGAATCCTTCAATCTAGGCTGTAATTTTCTTGAATACAGGGATTATCTTTTCTATCTGCATACCCACCCCTTAGAATAGTTCTTTGAACATAGTAAGTACTTAATGTTTTTTTTTTCATTCTTTCATTCATAGATATGTTAGCCAACATTATTATTACACTATGCTTACCATTTTTACCATCTTTGTGGTAAGGATTATCTTTAACTTACCTCTCCTTCACTAACCATATTCCACCACTAACCATGTCCTTTTTGGTTTTTTATTCTACATCTAGGTCATTTGTTACTTCTTCTTTATTCCCATTGCCACAATCCTAAATCCAATACCACCTGCTCAGATTATTTCAATGGCATTCTGTCAGTTATTTCTCCTTCAAATACCCATTCCTATTCTGAGCCATTTTTCATTAGAAAAACTTTTGTGGTAGATAGATAGAGATTAATATGTTTATGCAATTATTTCTTTTCAAAAATAATCAGTGACTATGATTTATCAAGTCAAATTCATATTTCTTTTGTCTGGCAATCGAGGTCTTTCAGAAGATCCTGGGGCCCACATAGTTTTCTACATATCACTCATATTTACTTCTTTTCATCAATGCTATATTCCAAGCAACTAATATATTTAGAGCAAGGGATACTCATTTGACCTTTGTTTGATTCGTCTGACATCTGTAAATGAGTAAGATGACTTCTCAGATCCCTTCCAGGTTGAAATTTACTCTCCAGATGCTCTGTGATGCTAGTATCCTATGGATTGTTAGAAGACAAGATTGAAGAAATAGCTGAAGAGAAAAAATGTTCATGTGTGGGGGGAAAATAGTGAATAGAACAAAATTAAAATTAGGGTCAAGAGTTTGCTGAACTGAAAAAAAAGTGACCCATAGAAAGGAGATGAAGATATAATCAAAAGGTTTAAATCTATATAATAAATATTTAGCTTTTCCCTTAAGGTAAAATTCTGAATCCAAGGTTGAACCAGAGTATGACATTCTCTAAAGAACAATAGATTAATAAACTGGATCCTCAGACACTAAGGAGGTAAAAGGAAGCCATTTATTAATAGTGGTTACTATAGAAATAAATGAATTATAGTATGTTTCTACACTTTCCTAGTGAAGGGAATGGAACTGATTTAGACAATTGGTTTTCTCATCATTTAGAAAACCATGAATTCATTTTTGCTAGTAGTAAAATTAGACATTAATAATTGTTAAATTTCCATAGTTCTTACACACACACACACACACACACACACACACACACACACACACACTAAGTGAAATGTGGGCTTATCAGTTTCTTCCTAAGGTTCTTTCTTATTTTCATTAAATTCCTTGGTGGAGTAAGAAAAAAGTGAAATTCTTTGCCCTTTCAATAATGTCAAATAATTTGAGCTGGAAGGGACCTCAGAGTCCAAATTTTTCAATTTGTCAATGAACAAGAATCTCTCTTACCACATACTTAAAATATATGACTTCTATATGAAAACGTCCAGTGACAGGGGATAAGTTAATTCCTGAGGCAGCCTATTCTATGCTAGGAAAATTCTAATTGTTATGAAGTTTTCTTCAGCAAGAAACTTCATTTTTTTTCTCTTTATAACTTGTACCTACCGACCCTAGTTCTGCCTTCTAGGGTCAAGAAATCTAAATATAATCCATTTCAAATACTTGAAGATGACTGATGTGAAAGCTTAAATTTTCTATTCTCCAAGGTAAACATCATCGCTTCTTTCAACTGATATTTATAATACACAATTTCCAGAATCCACTCAAACTTACCATTATCTTCTAACTTCTTTAATTCAAAATTTATCACAATACACCCAGCAGACTAGGGAAGAGCACAGAGTGCCTGGATATTGTGTGGGTGATTTATTCTAAAACATAATGATCACACTTTTTGTAAAATTCTTTTCCCACTAATGTCCAGTATTTCTTCTGGTCTAATTCTATAATCTTGGGCTGTTTTGGGCCTTTTATTTACCTTTTCTCCTCTCTCAACTATGTGTTTTATCCTATCCTCTGCATCCCCACTCCTATTTCTCAGAAATTCTGTCCTCTCAGACTGCCTTTTAGTGGCTCAGAATGGTATACATAATTATTTTTATGGATTTCCTGAAGTAGATACCTGGGAAAAGCATTGTCTCTGTAGTTAGAAGCCTATCCTCTTCTCCTAATACAACTTCTGATGGTTACTGCTTAGTATGACTTTTGGCCACATGATCTCCTAGGTAACACTTTCCTTACCTTTAAAATGAGGATGCTTGATTAGGTGGCTTCTAATGTCCATTGCATCTTTATATGTATGGCACAAGGTTCTCCAAAGAGGACCAAAAAAGTTACTACCTATAGCATAAATATTCTGGGAACATTCAGTTGATCAGTTTTCTCATCAAATATAATTATCAGAACAGGCTTGTGATCCTGTTTGAGTTGAGGCAACACTCTTCCCTAAAATCAGATCTGGTAAAAGATGAATAATCAAAAGAATGTCCTATTCATTCCTATAATATTAAGTATATTCCCTTTACCCACATGAAACTAGAAGTGCTTAGTTTTGTTTATATTATTTTCATTCATATAAAGTTTATTATTAATGACTATTGTGAAGCACAATGCATATCATGCAATATGTCAGATTAATTTTGTTATACTTCAATACACACAGGATTAATGATTTTGTCAGTTTGGAAAATCCCTCAACTTATAGAGGATGCAAATATATGCTTCTTTATATGTTAGGAGATAGTCTTTGGGAATTATTATATTCTCAAATCCTTTTCCCACCCAAATTTATCACCTGGAGGCCAGTCTTCTCTTATGAGTCTTTATGAATTTAGCAAGCTGGATGACAAGTGGAGACATAATCTTCATCATTAGTCTCACTTTCAAAACCTTTCAAGTCTGATTAGAACTGCCAAAGCTTCTGTTTGATGTTTTGATGGATTGATTTTCATGAAACATTTCATGTAGTTGCATTACAGTTATCTTTCTAGATATAGATATATGTATGCATATAGATATAAGTACAAACATGTTTATGTATACATATAGACATGTGTATATGCATGCAGTTATACATACATAAAGATTTATATGTATGTCTATATACTTATATATGCATATCTATAAAATACACATGGAAATATGTGCATATACATTTAATTGTTTGCTTGTTTGTCTACATATATTAATCATCTTTCATTCTCTTCCATTTTTCTTTCTCCTGCCTTTTTATTAACCCTTTCTTATTTCTTTAGTTTACCTTTCCATACTTTTTAGATATTATGAAACCAGCTAATAAAATGATATAATAATAAAATAGAATTTACCAGCCAATCAAAGCACCCCTTTCATCTCATGAAGTAAGTTAATTAGCTGCAAAATTCTATGAGAATCATTTACTCAGTGCCACTTTTAATGCAGTGACACTGATCTCTCTTCAAATAAAAAGAAAATAGTCTGCTTGATTTTTTTGATTCTATAGCAAGACCTCTCCATATTTGCAATTAATAAAAGCTATGCTGTTGGGTAATCAAGCAATTTGGAAATTACCAAAGATAGTTTTGATGTTGTCCACTCCCAAAGAACCAAAGTCTTATGGATTTAGAAGGTTCCATAAACCAAAAAGTGGCTCTCTATAGAGACAAGATTTGTAGCAGTGCTTCAGAATTTATAGTAGTTCTTTAAGCCAGTGTCTTTTGTCATCCCTCTCCCCATTATATTGTTATAAACTCTCTGAGTTTCTTAATTCTGCAAACTTGTTTGTTATGAACATAAGACCTTTCTTGCAACTAAAACATATTTAAAATAGTTGTTGATTAACAGAGTTTCTCCCATATTAGCTAGCAAAAGTTTTACAAGTTTTCTGCCCTTTATTTCTGTGATTTCAGTGCTTGGAAAGAGGTTACCCTACAGGAGAAGGGGGTGAAGCCAGATTTCAGAGTACTGAGAAAAGAAAATATATTGTGAAGAATAGGAGATCCTATTCTACTATTTGAGAGAAAAGAGGAGAGACTAAAAGAGAAGAAGAGCAGAATTTATTTAATTTGACATAAAGGAAGAGAGGTATTAAATCATCTCTTGAAGCTTCAGTTGAATAAAGAAAAATGTGGTAATAGAGCCAAACAGAAAATGTTGAACTTAGTAACAAAGACACAGGATCAAGTTCAGCTTCTTACTGTTCACGAGAATAAAGGAGTTAACCTCTCTAAGTTTTCATTTCCTTATATCTAAAGATAATACTGTAAAGATATTTAAAATTCAGGTATATGAAGAAGATAAGACCCAGGTCAAAGGATTGTTTTGAGATAATGTATATGAAGGAGTTTTCAAAGTTTGCAAAAAAAATTATGATCTAAATTTGAATCAGTTTATTCTATTAACTGAGAGAGTCAGAAGAAACTTAATAATTTTAATACTGCCTCTTCACACATGATTACTTTAATGAGTACTTTCAAATTGTTCAATTTTTCTTTTTAGAGGACTTCTGACATTCAGAACTATGCTTTACATTCTTAATCAAATTTAATTTTTAAAACACCTGCAATTTTTCATGGATCATAGAGGCTTTTTACCCATGGGGAAAATGTTGTTTCTCCACAAATGGTTATTTTTTTCTCATTTAAAAAACCTTTGAAAATAATTTTAACTTTCTTTTTATGAAGCTTCTAAGTATTTTGATTCTGCACTTATTACATCTTGTTGTTAATGGAAATTTTGTAGTTGGTAAAAGATGCTTCTCTAAAAATAGATATCTGGTGATCCCAATCAAAAGTTTTATAAAAAACTTTTATTATTTAGCAGGCACCGAATTAGGCACTCAATACAAAAACAATTATGAAACAATCTGTGTCCTTACAGACCTTGCAATTAAGTAGCATAGAATACATATATGATTATAATTATAGAAAACAGATATATAGTAAGTATGAGATTATTTTATGAGTAAAGGATTGATAACTAAGATAATAAGAAAGATCTTATATACAAAGTAGTGCTTGCACTGAATCATAACCAAGACTAGGGGTTTTAAAGGTGGAGAGAATGCAATTTAAGCATGGGGGAACAGTTAGTACAGATATACAGAGATAAGAAATGGAGAGTAATATATGAAACCATGAGAAGACCAATTAGACTGGAGTTTAGGGAGCATGGGTCTATCAATAATCAAGGAATATATTTACAAAGCATCTATGATGTGATAGGCACATCATTAGGTACCTCTTACTTCCAGTTAATCTTTCAGTTTTTTTCCCCCAGGGTCCATAAATTAGTGCAAACACTAATTGTGTTATTGCTCAGTATACCTGTTCTCATGGTGACATAATCAGGATTTTTGATCTTGAGGGCAAGCAACAGCAGGAGCATTTCAACACTGCAGAAACCTAATTCCATAAAGTAACCAAATGAAGAGGTCATTAGCTTCAGGAATATCACTCATGATGAGTACTGATTTAAGATCCTTTAATGTTTTTTGAATGTCTCTACATACCATAACTGAAAAGTCCACTTTCTATGCCAGACTCTCTTCCATCAAGATTTCTCCGGCTTTGACTTTACATCCTTTGATGCTGTTCAATTTGCCACTTCAGGTCACTAATATCCAATCTGCATCCCCACTAATCTTACCCTTCACTTCAAGGAGGACTCATCTGATGTTTCTAAAAGTGCCTTTCAAGAATAAGCTGCCTTGATACATGTGAAATATAATTCAATCTTTTTTTTTAATATGTACTTATCTGGTTAGAAACACTTCTATTGCATTCTATCATTCTCCAGTCTCTCACTTAATTACATCACAATCCATATCCTTTTATAGTTGTTAGCAAAAATCCATGTATTTTTCTGTCTATATTTTTCTTTTCATTGTTAAGTTTGAAGCTTCTATATCATTCTGTAAACTAGCATCTCTCATCTCTGCAATAAAACTATCCTATTTTATCGACTCAACTCAATGTTGTTAAGCACTTTGGATTTCAAATATTTTCTTCCATTTTTTAAACAAACTAGTCAATAGCTTTTGCGTTACAGACTTTGTCACTCTTATTTACAGCAAATTTGATTTTTTAAAGATAAAATTCAGTACATCTGTTATAGGAACAAACCTATCTTAAGTGCTATATTATGTTTTCTATATTCCAGAAAATTGTTTTTGTCAGTAAATTCCCAATTTCTCCTCATAAAAACATTTTTTATAAGGAACTTTAGTTCCTACCCTCTTACTTGCTTTATCATTATTTTCTAAGTGTATCTCAGAAAGATTTACCAATTATTTCTCAACTTTCTTTTATTTGGAGTAGTCCAATTTCAGGTCATCCAAACCATGGTTAGTTTTTATTTTTATTTTTTTATGCACAGGAAGTAGTTAAATTTGTGACAATTTCTTTCCTTTCTTGCCAAACCCCTCAATTTGAAAATAAACTTTTTTAGTTACTTCTCCCTAATTAACTTATTCTATTGTGCATCTATTGACTCCTTCAAATGAAATTTCTCTTTCAGGAAAATTTCTTTCAGGATGCAAAATGAAATTTTGAGCTGGGTCATTATTTTTTCCTTGAATGGCCCCGATATTTTCCAGTCCCTTCTTTTTACCTTCTCCACTATTATGTGTCCTTAACAAAAAATTTCACACCAATCTATGATGTTAGAAAAAGAAAGCAAAAGGAGAAAACTATGCTTTTCTAAGAATGTGCCTCCCAAATACATTCTGCAATCTTGAGTTCTGCTTTCCTAAACTATTAGGGCACTGTTCTTTTTTCAAGCTTTCTCAGTTTTAGTCCTGTTAATTTTGTTTATCATAATCTGGATTTTGCTTTTGAAATTATTTGTTTTGGCCCTAATTGATACCAGGCAGCTAAATTTCTTTCGAAAGTCAGGGTTTGGATTTATTTTTAAAGCATTTCTTGTAAGTTCACTCACCCTCCTCCACACACTTTTTAATCTCCCTCACCCCTTCCCATGATCACTTACCAGATTTCTTGTTCTTTCCACTCTTGCTTGCTCTTCCATTTCCTCCAGGGTTCTATTTGAGACTCTAATCCCTTTATGATTGTCTGCATAGACTTTTTGGGAGCCCTCTGCCCTGCCAGCACCATTTGGCAATCAGCTATATCTGGAAGAGCGCTTCCAGGTGAACCAATTCTAGCCTTTGCAGTTCATTTCACAGATGGACAGCAATAGTGTTGATTTCTATTAAATCTCTCTTTACCCACCCACACATTAATTTTCTCAGTTCTGACCATTTTAAATTTCCCACTTCTATTTCCTGTAGTCCCCCTCTTATTCATTTTAAAATAGTCTCTCCCCCTTCTTTCTCTAGCTTTAAGTCTGGGAGCTGGTACTTATTCTATTTCTTAAAATGTTTAAAAAGAGGTATCTTCTCATTATCTTAATATTTCTAATTCTTCCTTCCTCCACCTCTCCTTTTTGATGTTTTGTCTCAATTCCAAGTACCCAGAGTGGCTAAAGTTAGACGGTACTACTATGCCCAGAGCAGTGATGGGCAGAGATGAGTCTTACATTGTCGATAAAAGAAAGTTTGAAAGATAGCAACTATATTAGATGAAGTATTCAGAGAGGAAGAAAAGGAAGTTTGATTGGAAGAAAGCATGTAATAGAGGACATGTGCGTGAATTTATACAGCATCTAGATTTATTTAAAATCCAGAGAAATCTAATGTGGACCTGCAGGGTCTTGAAACTGAAGCTCTGAAATGCCCTGACCTTTCAAGATCACATAACTAGTAAGAGGAAGATCTAGGAAAGATGAACCCAAGTTATCTGATTCCCAGCCCAGGATTGTCTTCATGAACATAACACTGGTATCATAAATCTTTATAAAGCATTTAAATTTGTCTCAGAAAGCAATTGTGAGGCCCTAAACCCATGAGTAAATGTCTATATGAAACATTGCCAGTTTCTCAATAAATACTCATTGTCATGAAAACTACAAAAAGGTAGTTTTCAAAATTAAAAAGTACACTGAAAAATTAAAAGTACACTGAAATTTTCATTAAACCCACTGGCTGATTCTCGTTAATCTTTCTGACTGATTTCACTAGCCCCACCCTAATTATGCTCTGGCTAGATAACCAACACTTATTTTCATGATTAAATTGTCATATATGAAATCAGACTAATTTTTCCATTCTTTTGAAATATGAATCAGATACAATATTCTATTTTACCATTGCTATCCTTAATAACTTTTGAATTAATTTGGGAAAACCATGTATCTTTTCAAAATGTTTTCTAGTTTTCATTTATAAATGTTATATCCTTTATATACTTTCATGTATTATGTATCATTGTCTTTCACATTTCAAGATCTTTTTGCTTGAAAATTTTTAACATGGATATCTGAAAAGCCTGTTAAAAGAAATTAACAAAAATAATAAAAGTTTTAATAAAAGAAATAAACAGAAGAGAATGGAAAAGTATAGTTATTGTATGCCTAGTTTTCCAACAAATGCTTTGTGGAATATATTTAACTGTATATAATAGTAAATTTGAGAGACATTAGCCTCATATATTTTTCACACAATTCTTTGGTATTGTTACCAAAGGGGCATTGTTACCAAACAAACTTTTTAGTTGTTTTCTAAATTTCATAATTATTACAATTCATATTAAGTAGTATAACACTGATCCAGCATTTTTTGTTTATTTTTAAATGGGAGGAATCATGAGATAGTTCTAAAAAACCCTTCCTAATACTATTTCCCCCAGTATAATCTGTACTGAAATATTACAATGCTGAAATACAGGTTCTCTTTTTAGCCTCCTCATTTTCAAATGCAAAGGTTCCCAAGTCATTTTTTGTATTCATCCCTACTGCCTTTTTAAAAGGTCATTGGAAGCTAAATATTTAACTTTAACAAAAGCCTCCTCCACTCTCATCAGGAGTTCCTTTGGTTCTACTTATGGTCTCTAATAAGGATGACATTATAAACCTAACCTTGATTGCAGCATCTGCTTCCACCAATGCAAAATGTAATATCATATATTCACTAGAAGTTCAGCCTATTGATATTTCTGGATAGAGACAGCACAGATGGTAGAAACACACACACACACACACACACACACACACACACACACACACACTCACATACCCCTTCCCTATATACAGAGAAACAACAACAACAACAATGTAGCTCAAGTGAACTCTTTTTTGGATGTAAATCAAATCTTTTGCATTCTATATGTTATGGCTTTGACTTATGTTCTTGCTTTTAAAAATAGTGTATTTGAAATATTGAATGAAGAAAAAAATCTAGAATCTTTAATAACAGAGATAGAAATAATCATATATCAGCAATGGTTTTTAACCTGGAGAGGAGTGTGATGTAGGCTAGTACCAAATTTCGCAGGGGTAGAGATAATTATGATGGCCAAATAATATTTGTTTCTCAGGAAAACCATAAATCTTAAAATACTATTTAAACATGAGTTTTTATAAATATACACAGAGTTTTTCTATGCTGGAAAGAATACAATTTTGAATGCTTTGAGGAATTATTTAGCACATTGTCTCACATAGTATCAGGTGGCACAAGGGATGGAGCACTGATTTGGGAACAAGGATGACACATTTTTGTTTTACTTAAAATAAGCATAACTTTCATTAATTTTATTTTTTATATTAATGCTTTTTATTCACAGAACATATGAGTAATTTTTCAACATTGACCTTTGCAAAATTCTTTTTTTTGTTCCAAATTTTTCTCCTTTTCCCCCCAACCCCTACATGACAGGTAGTCTAATACATGTTAAATATATTAAACTATATGACAAATCCAATATATGTATACATATCTATAAGTTATCTTGCTGCATAAGAAAAATCAGATTTAGAAAGAGAAGAAAAAAAAAAACTTAAGAAGGAAAACAAAATGTAAGCAAATATTCACAGAAAGCATTAAAATGTTGTGGTCTACATTCAGTCCCCACAGGCCTCTCTCAGCATGTATATGACTATCTTCATCACTGAAAAATAAGAACTGGTTTGAATCCCCTCATTTTTGAAGAGAGCCATGTCTATCAGAATAGATCATCATATAGTCTTGTTGCTGTGTATAATGATCTCCTGGTTCTGCTCATTTCACTCAGCATCAGTCCATGCAAGTCTCTCCAGGCCTCTCTGAAATCATCTTGTCATTTCTTATAGAAAAATAATATTCCATAACATTCATATACCATAATTTATTCAGCCACTCTCCAATTGATGGGCATCCATTCAGTTTCCCATTTTTTGCCACTACAAAAAGGGCTGCCACAAACATTTTTGCATATATTATTGCTGATGGAAAGTCTTGCCCCAATATTGATATCTACTCTCTGATCATGGTAGTTGTGTTGAAAGTTTGGGTGGATGTGACAGTTTCTTAAAATAAGACAACAATAAAGTTTGTGGCATAGATCAACCCTTCCTTTCATTTGAACACTTGAACATTTGAACAAACAAATTTGAACATTTGGACATTGTAGGGTTATTATATGACTTGATTTTAATATTGTCATGTCTTAGGAAATAGGAAAGTCTGAGAATAGGGAGAAAGACAGGGGAACAGCTGGTGGATAGAGAAGTCAGAACGCACACAACATTTACAGATGAAGCTCACCATTTTATATGGACACAGTTTGTGGAGTTTTTAATGTCAAAGATCAACATAACAGTTATAATGAATATAATGAAGAAGAATCATATATTGTGAGAATTACCAAAATGGGACATGCACAAGCATGAGAGCACACATGCATACACACACACACACACCTATACACTGGTACCAATGGCAAATCAATTCTGATTTGCCACAAACTTTCAATCGAAAGCAAAAATAATAATAGACCTCCCCCCCCCAAATCCTCAATATCTGCAAAACAGAGTGAAGTACAATGAAACTAAGCATTCTTGAACCCTCAATCCCAAAATTTCCCTCTTCCTCCTTCTTCTCCAAAAGAGCATCCCTATCTAGTGGCTTCTACTTCCCTACATATATGCTACTCTTCTCTATACTTTAAATAATACAGCAAAGCAACAAATCAAAAATAAATAAATGAACAAACAAATCCTAGATCCTACTAAGCCCATCATCTATCATCCTATACATCTCTCTTACTTTCCTCACTTAAATATTTTGTGGGGAAGGGAGAAATATCTACCTTGACTGCTATCTCCTTTCTTCTCTTCCAAATCTCTCCAAGCAGACTTCTGACCTCATCATTTAATTGAAATTATTCTCTCCAAATTTCCAAAAATGTCTAATTAATTAATGACTTTTTTTTTAAGACCACTCCTTAAACCTAAATCACTCAGGCTTTCATTGATAGCCTACAACAGGCCCCAGGCTCTAATTGTTTTGGCCCTAATTGCCTCAGAGTGAATGTAAATTGCAATGTTGTTATTTTGGCCAGAAACCCTGAGGGTCTTTTCCTTTCAAACTGATTCCTTTAAAAAAAATTCTCTCTCTCTCTCTCTCTCTCTCTCTCTCTCTCTCTCTCTCTCTCTTTCTCTCTCTCTCTCTCTCCCTATATATCTGTATAGCTGTCTGTCTTTCTGTCTGTGCTTCTGTATATCTGTCTATCTGTGTTTCACTATATCTGTCTGTATTTCTGTATATCTATCTCTATCTCTCTTTTTTCTGAATGTCTCTCTGTCTGTGTTTCTATTTATCTGTGTTTCTGTATCTCTCTCTCCATCTCTGTCTCTGTCTCTGTCTGTCTGTCTGTCTGTCTCTCTCTCTTGACAAGTAAAAAAGACTATTCCTTGACTCGTTTGTTTTTTACCTAACTTTAATCACGGAATAGGTGATTGCCTCAGTCAAACCGAGACCTGTTAAAGACCTTACCTTAAAAAGGCCAAGGTATCCCACTGCATCCAGGGCCATCTCCAGTCCTCCTGATTTATATCTGGCCACTGGACCAAGATGGCTTTGGAGGAGAAAGTGAGGCTGTTTACTTTTCAAAGCTCTCCCTCACTAAAATATAATTCATTTGCATTTCATGGCCATCACCTCCTTGATGTTAAGAAGTAAGGACAAATAACAACAAAACTGTCAACTTTGTGGGGTATTCTATATTGTTAACCATACTTTTAACCATACTCAGAGCATACTTTCTTTCCATTTTTTTTAATGAATACAAAGTCATAAACCATTTCCTGGTTCTCCTACCTGTCTTCTTCACAATCTCATTCCTGGCTCCTATCTAGGAAAACATACCTGTTGAGTGATTGATTTATCAAGAATTCTTTGATGTATTTTGATATTATTTTCTTATTAACTTTGTATAAATGGAAAAAGTGGGCATATGGATAAGTAGGTTTGATATCTTCCTATTTATCTGCTATGTTAATAATAATATATATGATATCTCCCATGCCTTTGCTATCTCTATCTCTTTCAGTTAGTTATCAAGCATTTACTATGTGCTTACTGAATGTGTTATAATTTAGTTATTTCAGGTTGTTCATGACTCCTTTGGGGTTTTCTTAACAAAAATACTGGAGTGGTTTGACATTGCCTTCTCCAGCTCATTTTGCTGATGAGGAAATTGAGGCAAACAGGATAAAGTGACTTGCCCACAATCTCTAGATTTAATCTCAAGAAGATGTGTCCTCATTGGCTAGCTTTTTATTTGACTCCATTACATCTCATATTCCTATATATTCTCTAGCTTCTCTTCCCTCTTTCATGTACCATCTCATGATATAAGATATATTAATAATAAAGACACTGATTTTCCTTTAAAAAGGGTTTCCACAACCTGTCCACAAGTTTCTGTCCACAAGACCTTCTATCTGCCTCTTCACTATAATTTCCACCAGACTTCTGCCTTCACTCCTGTTTCCTTATGTACATTTAGGAAAAAAAAATCATATTGCTCTCTTTTGTCACCCTGTTATTGTTAATGTCCTTATTTGCTGCCTTTATTCACTCCTCCTGAATTTCTGTTATTTGTGGCATTCAAGTTAAACATGTCTAGTTTTCTTATATAAAAAATCTTTATTGTTGACATTTATCTTTTGTCATGTATGGTTATTCTCTGACTTTCAGAGTAGATCATCTTGGGCTATATCATGAGCTCCATTGCTCTTCAGAACACATTATTCCATTCCTTCCTTTTGTATGTGAAGGCCTTTTCCCTCATTGATTGCTGAACTTGTTTTTAAATTGAATTGTTAAATTTAACTATCATGTGTTTTGGAATGCACAGGCTTGATTTTTTTTTCCTATAAGTGATCTGTGAATTCTTTCAATTGATTTTTATTTTATTTATTCAGAAGTTCCTGATAGTTCCATACAACTAATAAGATAGGTTCTCTTTTTTCATTTCCTATCTTATGGGGTGAAAATATTTTGTCCTATTGTTCATCTGGGAGACATATCATCTTCATATTGTTTCTATATATCCTGTTTTTAAGATCAATATATATTGCTTGCATGTGAACATAATTTATTTTAATTTTATTGTTTTTGCTTCCTTTCTTCTAGATTGAGAATTCAAACAAAAGGAAATGGCAATCTAGTGTTTTCTCTTTTGTTTTTTTTAGTGAGACTTGCCATTGTAGATTCAATTTTCTCCATTCAGATCATTCTTTTTGCTAGGCAGGTCATAAATTCTACTCTCATAATTTTTATTTCTCCTTTGATTCATTCAGAATCATTGTGTTGTATTTCCATGTTTTCCTCACATTTCACAGGGTCTTCTCTCTCATTATGAATTAGATCATTCTTTTTGTTTTGCAATATTTATTTATAGATGTCTGAACTAATTTCCTAAATGTGGAGGTCATATTTCCTCCTACTGTTAATGTTTTCCCGATTGATTTATTGGCTTTTGAGTTTTCTTCTCCCTGAGACCTTTGGTAATAAGTTTTTGTTCTTTCACCTTATTTTCTAATATTGTTCACTTTCTAATTTTCTCCTCATTGATCATACTCTTTGAGGGCTTGGTTTTAAAGTCTCCTGGTCAACTCCAGGAGAGTTGACCAGACAATTTATGGTCCAAAACCTGAATCTCTGACCCAAGTAACTTTTGAGTGGACACAACTGGCACCACTTGGATGCTGGATACTTTTGTCCCTCATTTCACTGCCAGTACCAACAGTTCCAAGTGCTACCATATTGTTCATAGTAGGGTTGCCCAACCAAACACAAGCAGTTCAGAATTTTACCGCACTGCTAAGGTTATCTGCTGAAGAGATGTATGTCATTTATGTCCTGGCCCTTGGTATAATTTTGCTTCTGCAGATGTCCCTTGGCAGCTGTAGCTGTCCTGAAGCTATATATATTGATGAAATAGTCTCCTTGGCCATGGAAAGAGGCATAGGCGATAAATTTGAGGGTGATATTGTGTTTTGTAAAAAGCCTTTATATAGTATCTTTGGTTCCACTAATACAGCCTCACTTCAGGTACCATGGAATGTGCAAGAGAGCTGCTGAATGAACTAGGTGAACATCAGTTCATTTTTAAAATAATTTTTAGAATTTGGGATGTCATAGACCATGAAGATAATCAAAGTTGCTTTATCTTTGGCACATCATTTCTGTTCTAGAGAGCTGAAATGTCATGGAAATTAGAAAAGAAAAATGAATGGAGTTTCCCTTGTTGCTCATATGATCCCTGTCTGGTTAATATGAATTTAAATAACCCTGGTGGGATTTTGGTCTGATATACAACCCTGTTGAAGGAGTACTTGTCTTTCTGAAAACCCCTTGGAGCAGAGCTTGACTGAGCTGTCCCAAAAAGTTAGGAAATAGTGTATTCTAGTCCAAAAGCCCTTGACAGTGGAGTCTAGGCATCTTTTGCCAATGAAGTAGAAGTCAGACCAGGAAGGACCCTCAGGCTATTCTTATTTATGAATAACAATATACTTTTTCAAACTCCTGAATATTACAATATGACACATGCTTAAGTTCTATAATCACTGAAAAGAATCTGGACAAAGTATTGAAACAGATTATATCAAATGAATAAAGAATGCTTTTGGGTCAGACTTTCATATATAACAATTAACTTAATCTAAAGAGTTTATTTACTAATGTGCATGTATGTACATATGTATGTATATATATGTGTGTATATGTGTGTGTGTTTATACTTGTGTATGTTTATGTATGTGTATTATATAATGTGTATGTGACCATAAATTAGCAATGATTTGGACTCAGAATTTTGCAGGAAGAGAAAAGCAGGGAGATCTTTGGAAATGTAGCAGTTTCTTTAATATACCCTAGTTTCTACTGGAAATATAGTTCCACCTTTTGAAGAATATTTTTCTGATAAATAAATTTATTATTTGTTTTTATTGTTGTTGAGTTGTGTACAATTCCTTGTGACTCCATTAGGAGTTTTCTTGGCAAAGATATTGGAGCAGTTTTCCATTTCCTTTTCCACCTCAGTTTTATTTTTTTTTATTTTTATTTTATTTTTTTATAAAGCTTTTGATTTACAAAACATGAGTGACCTTTCAACATTGACCTTTGCAAAAAAACTTTTTTTTCCCAAGCTTTTCCTTTCCTTCCCCCCACCCCCCACCCCTAGATGACAGGTAATCTAATACATGCTAGATAGGATAAATTATAGGACAAATACATGTATACATATCTATACAGTTATCTTACTGCACAAGAAACATCAGATCTAGAAAGAGAAGAAGAAAAAAACAACCTAAGAAGGAAAACAAAATGCATGGAAATATTCACAGGAAGTGTTAAAATGCTGTGTTGTGGTTCACTCTCAGTTCCCACAGGCCTCTCTCTGGATGTACATGACTATCTTCATCACAGCACAACCTTGTTTGAATCACATCATTGTTGAAGAGAACCATGTCCATCAAAATTGATCATCGTATAGTCTTGTTGCTGTGTATAAAGTTCTCCTGGTTCTGCTGATTTCACTCAGCATCAGTTCATGCAAGTCTCTCCAATCCTCTCTGAAATCCTCCTGTTGGTCATTTCTTACAGAACAATAATATTCCATAACATTCATATACCATAATTTATTCAGCCATTCTCCAATTGATGGGCATCTTTTCAATTTCCAGTTTCTTGCCACTACAAAAAGGGCTGCCACAAACATTTTTGCACATGTGGGTCCCTTTCCCTCCTTTAAAATCTCTTTGGGATATAGGCCCAGTAGAAACACTGCTGGGTCAAAGGGTATGCACTGTTTGATAACTTTTTGAGCATAGCTCCAAATTGCTCTCCAGAATGGTTGGATCCGTTCACAGTTCCACCAACAATGTATCAGTGTCCCAGTTTTCTCACATCCCCTCCAACAGCTATCATTATCATTTCCTGTCATTTTAGCCAATCTGACAGGTGTGTAGTGGTATCTCAGAGTTGTCTTAATTTGCATTTCTCTGATCAATAGTGACTTGGAGCACCTTTTCATGTGAC
>JAJPUD010006779.1:4714-17035 GCA_023553655.1 Myrmecobius fasciatus
CTTAATTAAACTCTTGTCTGGCTTCAAGAAGAGACATTTTTTGCCCGAGGGAGTTCCCTGCTGTACATTGTGGGGGTGGGCAGGCCTGAGCAGGCACTCAGGTGACTGAACACCTGACGGGAGGGAAAAAAAATTCAGATACCTCCTGGACCCAAGGAAACTTTCTAGAGAAGAAAAAGAAAAGGGGAAAAAGCCCTCCAAAAAGCTTCTGTATGTGGCAAACCAAGGATGGAGAGCATCCAGCAGCTCCTGTTGCTGATGAGACTGCTGAAGCTGCTGAAAGTTGTCCCAACAGGCCCCATACTGGAGCATACACATACACACACACACACACACACACACACACACACACACACACCACACACACACACTTGTCTTGGTGTCTCATTTAATTATTTCCCGGGTCACTCTGTCCAGGTCACCCTGTTCTGTAAGCCTCACCCAACCCTTATGAACTCCAGCCTAGGGCATCTCCACCCTAGTCTCTCCTGCCCAGCTTCTTTGCAATCTTGGCTAACTCCATCCAAAGGGTGTACTTTGTCTCATTAGCAAGGCCAGATTTGTCCTTTGACTGCTGGGACCAAGTCCTAGTCTGGGTACCTCCCAGAATACAGATACTTCCCTCTCATGGAAGAGGAAGTGTGGCCAGGCTGTGGTTCCATTGAATTAGGACTCTGCTGAGATAGGGACTCAGACATGGTGTCCCCCAATCCCCAATCTCACTTTTAACCAAGTATTTATTAAGCTCCTACTATGTTCCAGGCACTGTGCTAAGGGCTGAGATTACACAGATAAAAATAAAATCATTGATTTTTCAAGGACCTTACTATATTCTGCTGAAGGAAACAACATGTTCATAGAAAAGTAGATACGAGATAATTCGAGGAAGGAGAGAACATTTTGTCAGCTATGAGCATCAGGAAAGGTTCTCTATAGAAGATAACCCCTGAACGGAGCTTTGAAGGCGGGTAGAGACTTTAAGAAAGGAAAATGCCTGTGTTCTGTGTATGAAGGGGAAGCCTTCTCTATTCAGAGAGAAACACTGAGGTGGAAGAAGGAATCTCTCCTGAATTTGGGGAGCATCTAGGAGACCAGTTTGGCTAGAAAATGGAGCGATTGGATATATCTGTAAAGGCAGGCTTGAGCTAGACTGTGGAGAGTTTAAATGCCAGCCTAAGAAGTTGCTATTTTATCCTAGAGGCGATGGGGTGGTGTCTCCTCTGGCACAGTGAAGTAGAGACTTGCTTCATCTCTGCAGGGCAGGGACCTTTCTCCACAAACAGGGCAGGCTCTTGGCAAAAGCCCTGGCAGAGCTCTGGATGTTTTCTCCAATTCCCCTCCCTCCCACCTCAGCCTTGTGCTGTGTAGGCAGCAGCATATTCTCTGGGGCTTAGGTCAGCTAGTACCTTCCTCTGGCTTGGGCAGAAATGGGGTCCATGTGCTGGGCCAAGCCACCTGTCCGACTCTGGATTCAAGGAACCTATGGGGCTATCTTTGCCCAGATGAGGAAATTGAGAAGTTCAGGGTCACAGAGGTGTAGGGGCAGAGTCAGGATTTGAAACCCAGTCCTTGGATTCTATATTTCAGCTTAGGATGCACCACCTTCTTGTTCAGAGCCATGGCTTGTAAGACAGTCTCTTTCAGCAATTAATCAGCATACATTTAGGTAGCACGCACTACGTGCCAAGCACTGTGCTACTACATAAGGTAATCATCGGCCTCTCCTTGTCCATTATAATAACTGAATTACTTTCCATTCCTCGAGTCTCTTCTCTCGAATCTATCTTCCATATGTCTGCCCACATGATCTTCCTAAAGCAGAGGTCTGATCATGTCAATCCTGTACTCCATAAAATTCAGTGACTCACTATTATTCTTGAGATCAAATACAAATTCCTTTATTTGGCATTGAAAGCCTTTCATAACCTGGCTCCTACCTAACTTTCTAGTCTTATTATGTGATACTCCCCTTCACATAACCTATGGTCCAGCCAAGCTGGACTTCTGCTCTTTCTCACACATAATGTTTTAATAGTATTTTATTTTTTCCCAGTTAAATATAGAGGCAATTTTTAACATTCCTTTGTAAAAGATTTTGCATTCCAAATTTTCTTCCTCCTTTCCCCTTCCCTAAGATGGTAAGCAATTTAATATAACTTATATATGTACAGTCATGTAAAACATATCTTCATATTAGTCAGATTGTGAAAGAAGAAACAGATCATAGAAAAAAATGTGAAAAAGGGAAACTGAAAATAATGATCGACATTCAGTCTCCATCAGTTCTTTCCCTGGAGATGGATAGCATTTTCCATCGTGAGTCCTTTGAGATCGTCTTGGATCACTGTTTTGCTGACAGGAGCTAAGTTGTTCATAGCTGATCGTTGCACAATGTTATTGCCTCACATACAATATTCCATCTTCTGCCTCCACAGGCCACCCCCATGCTTGGGACACTCTCCTTCCTCTCTCCCCCTCTCAGAATACTTCATTTCCTCAAGCTCAAGAGCCACCTCCCCATGAGACTTTTCCTGTTTGCTCCTCCCCTACTCCCAAATCACCTGATTTTATTTTGTATACATTATATATGGTTGTTGTCCTTCATCCTCAAAGGGGACCAAAATGACATCACCTCATTGGGGTCAAAGTACAGTGTGTCTGACTGTGGCTAATCAGAACAATATTCAGAACAATAAAAGCTCATAAGACTTTGCCACGGATCACGCACAAATAGTCTCAATGTATTTATACATAATAATGATATATCATATGTGCTTTTATGTATATAATTATATATATTTCTATATACATATATATACACTTATATGTATTCACATTGTCTCCTTATAGAATATAAGCTCATGGAAGGAAGGAACTCAGAGCTTAGTACCATGCCTTGCAGAGAGTAAGTTCTTCTTGCTTGCTTGCTTGACCTACCCTTTGGATATAGTGGACTAGACCTCTCCTGACCATCATAAGCTCAACACATCCATAAAGGGGCTCCTTATCTCTTCCCCAAAACCTACCCCCTTTCCAGATTTTCCTCTTTCTGTCAAGGGCACCCTCATCCTTCTAGTCACTCAGGGTCATGTAAGACCGTTCCCTTTTGCTCAGCCCATGTGGCCAGATTGTTGCCAGTTGTGTCTTGTCATTTCTGCCTCCATACTCTCTCTGCCTCTCCACTCTCAGGATTAAGACCCTGTCCCCTCTCAGCAGAATTATCATGAAGTCTCCTAAATGCTCTCCCTGCTTTTCCTCTCCCATACTTCACTCAGCTGCCAATGGAACTTTTCCTGAAGCATAGATCTGACTGTGTCATTCCCTCCAAGGCCGCCCTATTATCCTGAAGGATCAAATATATCACCTCCTCAGATTGGCATTTAAAGCCCTTCAAACCTGGCCCTGCCCTACTTCTGAGTCCTTATTGCACATGACTCTCCTTCCAGGCAACCTAAACTTCCAGCTGCTTTTCACACGCTAGCCTTTATTTCTTGTCTCCAAGAGAAGATAATATTTTAGTTGAACCTTACAGCTTGAAGGTAGCTAAGGATTCTAAGAAAGAACAATAAAGATGGAGATTCTTCTGGCATGGAGAATAGCCAGGGCAAAGACTTGGAGACTTTAAAAGACTTTATTTTATACAAAACGCTGCTGTTACTATGTACAATGTTCTCCTGGTGGTGTTTATTTCAGTTTGCATCTGTTTATGTAAGTTTTTCCAGGTTTTTCTAAAACAAGCCTGCTCATCATTTCTTATAGCACAATAACATTCCATTATAAACAACATATTTAGCCATTCCTCAAATGATAGGCATCCTGCCAATTCCCAATTGATCTCAATTCCCAAATCTTTGCCAGATAGTCAGTCTTTTACCCCATTCCCAGGGCCCTTGAGGCACTCCAGGATGACTCTCGTGGTGGGTGAATTCTTTCTGTTCACAAGATTGTTCACAAATTACAAACTATTCAGTGAAAAAAGTGTGTTAAATCATAAAACTTTTACAGATTCTGCAAATCAGCAGGGACCATATAATCCAACCTCTTCTTTTTACAGGAAGGGAAACTGAGGCTCATCATGGAAAAGACTCTAAGTTACCATTTTTCATTAGTGGCAAAATTAGGATTTGAACTTGCAGGTCCAAATTTCTAATCTGGTACTCCCTTTACAAGCCTAGCCTCTCTTTACAGAATTACTTTTCTTTTCAATTAATAGATTTTTTTAAATTAAAACCTTCTGTTTATATGTCATATGGATTTCACCCTGTATTCTTGGCCATCCCCTCCTAAAGGGCCAGTGGTCAGAGCAAAAAACAATTTTTTTTTAAATTTGGGAAGGAAATGAGAAAGAAAACAAGCATCAAGTGCCCACTATATGCCAAGCCTCATGCTAAGCAGTTTACAAATATTAGTTCATATGATCTTCACTACAATACTAAGAGATCAGTGCTATTGTGACACACATTTTCTGAGTGAGAAAACTGAAGCAGACAGGGGTAAAGTGACTTGCCCAGGATCACACCATTAGGAAATGTCTGAGGTTGGATTTAAATCCAGGTCTTTCTGATTCCAGGCCAAGTAAAATACCCAGCAAAAAAACAATGAAAGGGGAGGTCTCTTCTCATTTTTTCTCTATGGGGCTCAGTTTTGAAATTTGTAATTTATACTGTTTCATTTGTTTTCTCCATTTATGTTGTTGGAGTCTTGGTATAGATTTTTTTCTGAGCTTTGCTTGCTTCAGTTTGCTTCAGTTCATGTAGATCTTTCCACATATCTTTGTGTGGTCATTTCTAACAGCCACGGTTTGCTTAGCCATTTCCCTGACAGTGGGTATTCATTTTGTTCTCAATTCTTTGCTACCATGAAAAATCTTGTTATAATATGTAACACAATAGTGCTTTTCCTTTTTGTCAATGATCTCCTTAAGATGTATGGCAGGACCACTTTAAAAATAATTAATTCATATTTTATAATATAACCTGAATTTCCCTTGTAGTTTTTTCCCTCCCCAATCCAGAGAACTATCCTACATAACAAATAATTCTTTAAAAAGAAAAAAAAGGAAGAAGAGGGACCTAATCAGCAAAGATGATCAATATATTGACAAAAAAACTAAAAATATATGGCAAAGATTTGGAAATTGAGGGGATGCCATCAACTAGGGAATAGCTAAACAAATTGTGTGTAATGGAATGAAATAATATATGTGTAAAGGAATCATATTATGCTATGATATAATAATATATGATATAAAAACTTTAAAGTTTTTGCAGGTGGGATGTCATCCATCTCCACACACAACCCTGAGTGATGTCCAAGGAATCTGATCCTAAGAAAAGCTGCTGCTCGGTTACTTGCCACTGTCCTAGCCATTCACCCCAAGGGACTTGCCAATGCTACAAGGGTGACTAGAACTCAGAGCCCCTCTACCCACATTTGCCAAGGAGTCAACAACACTAACATCGAGTAGTATGTGCAATATTGCTAAGACCTAAGTCCCTAAAGACACTGCTGCTTGGACTTTAGGAACCTGAACTATCTGACCATCTCTCCAGAGTCCAGGGACTCCGAGTCTAGTCCTTGCTGTGCCCGTTGACTTGCTGTGTGGCCTGGAGCCAGTCTCCCAGTTTCCCCACCAGTAAAATGAGACTAATCATCCTCAGCCTCCCGTACTGGGGTGTTGTGAGAATTAATTAAGGTTTATAAAATGCTTTGAGATCTGTGGATGAAAGGCCCTGGAGAAGAGCAGAGTATTATTATCCGTTATTATTATTGTTATTATTCCATCCAAGGATCTCAAAGCCCCTTATAGACACTAATTAGTACCTTGAAGGGGTGTTTTGAGGATGATTAGACCCATTTCACATATGGGAAAACCTAAGCTGAGGGAGAAGCCAAGTCAGACCAGGTCATGAGTTAAGAATAGCAAAGACAGGAACCAAATCAAGATTCTACACTCTCAAGGCTTCTCCTTCTTCAAGTCCAGACTCTTTCTGTGTTTGACACAAAAAACGCTAGCAAAGGGGCTAAAAGAATTCCTTACAATCATCCCAGAGACCCCGACCCCCCTGATTCTGCCATTCCATGAAAGCTTTCCAACCAACCCCCACTTAGCAACTGCCCATCTGCTCTTGATAATTAATTTTTTTATCTTCTACTCCTGCTTCATTTATTGACTCAGTCAAAAAAAAAATCCAAGATGGGAGGAATTATTTTCTAGGACGATCTTAAGATTTCTAAGTTAAGGAATTCCCCTGCACAAGATTGTCCATGTCTCATTACTTTTCAGACTTCACTTTGGATTTTCTCTGTCATCTCCAACTTTCATTTTCCTTCTTCTTTTCAGATTCCTCTCTTGTATAAAGTACCAAGGCTGGAGACAGGAAGATCTGAATTCTAATTTAGCCCCACTTATTAGCTGTGTGACCCTAGGAGTCATTGCCTCATATTCTTCATCTGTAAAATGAGCTGGAGAAGGAAAGGTCAAACCATTCCAATTTCTTTGCCAAGAAAATCCCACAGACAGTACTGGGTGGGCTATACTAAATGCCCATAGGGTCACTAAGAATTGGACAAAACCAAATGACCAAATAACACATGATAGCTGATTTTTGAAAACATGTAATGCTTACTCAGCCAAATGATCAGAAGCCAGTGACTGTGGTAGGGGAGGCCACCTAAGGCTACTAAGACCTAGGCTAGCCTTGAAGAACCCTGTAATGCTAGAGTCCTTGGTTGGACAGGAGAGGGTGGGATAATGTAGAGGAGAGAGTATTGTCTAGGGGCCCTGGGCTCAACCCTTTCCTCAGATATTTAACAGCTATGAAGCAGCTAAGTAGTGAAGTGACTAGATCTGAGTTCAAATTCAATTTCAAGCCATTTCCTGGCTGTGTGACCCTGGGCAACTAACTTAACCCATATCAGCCTCAGTCTCTTCAACTATAAAATGAAAATATAATAATATTTACCTCCTAGGGCTGTTTTAAAAATTAAATAAGATAATAATTCTAAATTACAAAGTATAGCACCTAGAAATTAACAAAATGCTAGTTTCCCTCCTTCCTGTGTGAGCATGAATATATCACTTGTTTTCTCAGAAATTTAGTTTCCTCATCTCTAAAATGGGGTTAACAATACTTACAAGACCATTGTGAGGAAACAGTTCTGCAAATATTAAGTCAACATAGAAATATGAGATACTGTTAATAGAGCGCAAAGGAACCTTACTTTTCATCTTTTCTCTCCCCCCCCCGTTCATTTTATAGATGAAACAGTGAAAAGAATACCGGATCTGAGGACCTGGGTTCAAATCCTGCCTCTGATGTTTACTGTCATTGTGATCTTAGCCAAGATACTTAACCTCCAAGGGCTTCAGTTTCCTCATTTGTAAAATGAGGGGTTTGGATTCCATGGCTTCTGAGATTCTTTCCATTTCTAGAATTAGTATCCTACAATAACTCAAACACTAATTAGACCCTCTTATAAAGCAACTCCTTTTCTTCCAGAAAATAATTGGGAAACCCTTTCTCTATGAAGCCAGCTGAGCTGCTCATATGGACTGCACCACGTAGGAGAGCCTACTATTTAAAAAAAAAGCAAAGGGCCCAACACTAATCAAGGAGAACTGGCTTCTGCACATGTGCCTGCCAAGGACAAGAAGTCTTGATTCCGGGGGCATAAAGTAAAATTGAGCAATTCATTCAACCATGTACAAGTTTATTCACAGTCAATAATCAGTGCAAGTGGAATAATATGATTTGCCTAAAGTCACCTGGCTAGTAGCTAGCAGAACTGGCTTGATTCTCAGTCCAATGCTCCTCCAAAGGCACCATGCTGTCTACCTTCTTCCATAAACTCATTTGCAGAGTTTGTTCATAATAGATTAGCTGATAGTCAATATTGAAAACAACATAGCTGGGAGAGAATGGGGCATAAGACACATATGAATGGGAGGTAGGAGTAAAGAACAGAATATAGAGCCCTGCCTAGAATAAGAAACAGTTAAATATAGCAGAGAGCAACTAAAAACCTCAGTGGATAGAGAGGACAAAAGACTCATCTTCCTGAGTTCAAATCTGGTCTCAAGACACTTAAAAGCTTTATGACCCTAAGTAAGTCAGTTAACCCTGTTTGTTTCAGTTTTCTCATCTATAAAATGATCTAGAGAAGGAAATGGCAAACTACTTTGCTGAGAAAATCCCCAAAAGGGTTCATAAAAAATAGGACATGATTAAAATGGCTCAACAATAAAATATAGTAAAGAGCCCTGAATTTGAATCCAGTAATCCTGGCCTCTAGTCCCCTCTATGTTCCTAATTACCAGAAGCATAATTATAATGAAAACACAATCATTCTGAATGTTGGCAAATCATTGAACCAATATGGACTTCAGTCTCCCGACCTGTAAAATTAATTGCTCTATCTTGAGCACCAAGGAAAGGTAGAGGAGAAAGAGGAGGGCCAGTCATTATTTTTGAAGAACTTACATTAGAAGAGGAAGATTGACCAACCTAGAGTTGGGGAATGATGGAGGAAATGAGTCATGGGTAAGATCACCAAGGGGTTTCTGGAACCCCATGTATGAGAGCTCCAAATTTAAGTCTTACCCAAATTATCCTTTGGGCAGACAAGGAAACTTGACTTGCTCTAGCTTCTTCACAAAGATCTCCAAATCCACTTACAAAGTGACTCAATCAGTCAATTTAATAAGTGATTTTTATGTGACAGGCTCTTTGGGCCTAGACTTGGGAGGCAAGAAAGGAGTAATGAATATTTTGAATCCTATTAAATGTGTTACAAAACTGTGATGCCAGAAGGAAGAAAGGACTTGCTCAAAGTCTAAAGGAAAAAGGAGCAATGGACTCAAGGGAAGAAAAGGGAAGAAGTTAGGAGACTACCAGATGGTCTTAAACAGTTAAGAACAAGAAACAGTAAGTTACTTTGCTTGATTAATACGTATAGAACTACATTCTGCTTTCCCTCCTCTATCATCCCAACTCTTCACTATATCTTTCTATGTAAAGTAGAATTTGGAGTCAGAAGATTATAGATCTGAACATGTGACTTTGAGCTTTATTTCTCCATGTCTCAGTTTCTTCATCTGTAAATTGATGGGAGGGTGTGGAGCCAAGATGTCAGAGAGTAGACAGGACATTGCCTGAGCTCTTTCTAGCTTTCTTCACAATCAACAGTAGATCAAGCCTCTGAACAGATTTAGGATTGACCGAATCCACAAACATTCGTAGTATAATCATTTTCCAGCTTCAGATATCTTGGAAGGACTTCAGGAAAGGTCTATCTCAATTGGGCAGAGGGAACAAGGCCCAGCGAAGGCTTGATGTGGGGAAGTCAGGAGCAGGGAAGCCCAGTGCAGGGAATCTAGCAAGAGGTTGTTAGCCAAAACATAGTCAAAATACTCTGTTCTAGTTCAGATGGTCATATCAACAGACCAGGTGTGAAACCTCCAACACAACAACAGAAAGCAAATTGTGAGCCCCTGAACCCCGGCATAACAGATGGGACTTGGCCAAGTCACTCAGTTCAGTGTGGAAGCCTGTAGCGCCAGCCTTAGTGCATTCAGTGATAAAGCCCCTGTCACCCTGCAGAGAAAGCTCAAGACAATCCCCCTTGTGCCCTAAGTGCAGACTTCAACCTTTAAAAATGAGCAAAAAAAGCAAAAAGAGCTCTGACCATAGAGTGAATGACTCAATAAGAAATCAAGAATCAGTTAAACAAAATTTTTAAAATAAAAAATAGAAAAAATGTAAAATACCTCATTGCAAAACTAACTAATCTGGAAAATAGATCCAGGAGAGAGAATCTAAGAATAATTGGAGTATCTGAAAGCCATAATAAAAATAGGAGCCTCCACACTATCTTTCAAGAAGTCATCAAAAAAAAAAAAAAAAAAAAGAAAGAAAAGAAAAGAAAAGAAATCATCAAGGAAAATTGCCCTGATATCCTAGAACCAGAGAGTAAATAGTCATTGAAAGAATCCACTGAGGGCCAGCTAGGTAGTGCAGTATATAGAGCACCAGCCTTGAAGTCAGGAGGACCTGAGTTCAAATCTGGTCTTAGACACTTAACATGCCCTAGCTGTGTCACCCTGGGCAAGTCACTTAACCTCAATTGCCTCAGCAAAAAGCAAAAAAAAAAAAAAGAATCCACTGATCATCACCTGAAAGAGACCCCAAAATGAAAACTCCAAGGAATATTATAGCTAAATTTCAGAATTATCAGATCAACAAGAAAATATTTCAAGTAGCCAGAAAGAAACAATTCAAATATTGAGGAATCACATAAAACCTATCAGCTTCCTGGAATATAATATTCTGGAAGGCAAAGGAGCTTGGGTTACAACCAAAAATCAACTACCCAGCAAAATTAAGCATTATCTTTCAAGGGGTAAAGAAGGGCACTCAAGGAAATAGGAGGGTTTCAATCATTTCTGATGAAAAGACCAGAGCTGAGCTATAAATTAAGGGGTCGGGCTAGATGAATTCAAAGGTCTCTCCTAACCCTATGTAAATCCATCTTAAATATGGATATTGATAGATATGGATAGATAAATGTGGATAGATAAATATTGATAGAAAATTCTTACTACTGGGAGAGAGGGTTGAAAGAATAAGAATCACAATTCATACGATCAGAGTTGGAAAGCGATCAGAGTGGGAAAGGTTCCAAATGGGTCACTTAGCCCAATCTTTCTATTTCTCTACTGATGAAGAAACCAAAGCTCAGAGTTCATGCTCAAGCTCATGGAGTAGAAATGAGATTCAGACCCCAATCTTCCCACTATAATGTTGCTGCATAAATCAGGGGGATAGGATTGATTTTCAATCAAGATCTCAAGAATTTAGAAAGACTTCTAAGAAACAGATTTAGACATCACCTGAAAACATAATAGAGCAAGTCCTAGCACTAAGCTATTTTCTTCCTTTCTGTTCTTGACATGCATGTAATAGAAACCATTTATTTTGATTATTCTGGTTTATTACCTGTCTGTTGGTCTCTCTGTCTTTTAGCTAAGTGGCACCATGTTTTTTTAGGTCTGAAGACCTAAGTTCAAATTTTTATCTCACACACTTCCTAGCTATGTGACCCTGGGCAAGTCAAATTAATCTCTACCTACCTCAGTTTCCTCAACTATAAAATGGGGTAATGATCATACTTACTACCCAGGATTTTCACAAGGATCAAAGGAGATATTTGTAATCATTTAATGCATAATTAATAATACTTCCCCCTTCCTTTTCTCTTTGTCTGCTCTCCTTTGGTTATTGCTCTCCTATCACAATTTCTGGGAAGCTGGGTGGCACAGTGGTTAAACTGGTTAGGCCTGGAGTCTGGAAATCCTGAGTTCAATTCCAGCCTCAGATACCTACTAGCTGTGTGTCCTTGGATAAGTCACTTAACCTTGATTGTCTCTGATTCCTCATCTGTAAAAATGAACTAGAAAAGCAAATGGCAAACCACTCCAGTCTCTTTGCCAAGAAAACCCCAAATGGGGTCATGAAGGGTCTGAGATTCCCTTCTTTCCACCCTCATCCATAACCCTTTTTGGAAATTCTAAGAAAGCTAGATCTATCAGTTTTCCTTCTTTTTTTTTGGTCAGACTTTGAATTTTCATGTCTCTACATGTACTTTGTCTTATGCTTCCTCTTTCCTTTTCCTCTGGATAAATTTACTGATGTTTTAAAGAATCAACCCCAGCCTCTATTCAAATTTCTGGCATCTTAGAGTCAGTCTCTCCTTGAGAAAGACAAATTGCTTTCTTTACTCCTGTGATTCTTGTCACCATAAGTCCTTTCTCATAAGCTGAATGGTCTCTAGACTGTCAACCAGAACTATAATTAGAAATAACTATGCTTGTTATAAGGAGAAGAGGTACTCATTGGGTTCCACCATAATGTTTCTAAAGTGGCGATGGACCAGCTCATGTTAAGGAATGGATTCAGGATGAAGAGTATAGTATTGAGGGAAAGATCAGTGGTGCTTTTAAAAAAATTAATTAATTAATTTTTAATACACATTGCTTTATGAATTATGTTGGGAGAGAAACATCAGAACAGAAGGAAAAAAACATTGAAGAGAAAAAAAAACAGAAAGAAGAAATGAACATAGCAGGTATTGATTTCAGTCTCCAGTTCTTTTTCTGGATTCATATGGAATTTTCTATCCAAGGTCTTATTGGGATTGCTTTGGAAAGATCAGTGTTTTGGGATGGTATTGTTGACACTCTCTAAATATTGCTGACCTGGAGTAAGGCATTAGTTGCATATCCTCAATAAAGTTCTGATATAGCCTGGTCTACGTATCCTC
>JAJPUD010006779.1:21559-55426 GCA_023553655.1 Myrmecobius fasciatus
CTGCTGCTGCTATATGACTACTACTGTTGCTGCTACTACTGTTACTATTGCTGCTACTGCTACTACTATTCTGCTAATGTTGCTGCTACTACTGCTGCTGCTGCTAATGTTGCTACTATTGCTGCTGCTACTACTGTGGCTACTATTACTACTGCTGCTACTACCACTACTATGACTACTATTGTTGTTGCTGCTACTACTACTATGCTAATACCATTATTAGTACTGCTGCTAATATTGCTACTACTGCTGTGACTACTACTGCTATTGCTGTTGTTACTGCTGCTACTACTACTATGACTACTACTGCTGCTGCTATAGCTGCTAATGTTGCTACTACTGCTGCTAATGTTACTACTAATATTACTACTGCTACTATTACTGTTGCTGTTACTGCAACTACTACTATGACTACGCTGCTAATGTTGCTACTGCTGCTGCTGCTATTACTATTATGCTACTACTGCTGCTACTGTTGCTACTACTACTATGACTACTATTGTTGCTATTGCTACAACTGTTACTACTGCTACTATTACTGTTGCTGCTGCAACTACTACTGCTGCTAATGTTGCTATTGCTGCTGCTGCTACTGCTACTACTACTGCTGCTAATGTTGCTACTGTTGCTACTACTACTGTGACTATTATTGTTGTTGGCTGCTGTTATTATTACTGCTACTACTACTACTATTATTACTACTACTACTACCACTATCACCACCTTTATACAGCTGCTGCTGTTACTGCTGCTACTGCTAGTAGTAGTAACAATTACTAGCTAGCTAGTTAACACTTAAAAAGACTTAAAGGTTTGTAAAGTGCTTTATAAATATTCTCATTATATTCTCATAACAACCCTAGGAAGTGGGGCTGTTGTTATCCCCATTTTACATATAAGAAAACTGAGGCAAAGAGAGATTAAGTGGCTTGCACAAGGTCACACAACTAGTGTCTAAGACCTGGTTTTAATTAGTGTTTTCCTCCCTGCAGATGCAGCCCTTTATCTACTATCCCATCACACTGCTATTTATATCCCACCTCTAAAAGGACTGACTCCATTCCTTTTGGCCGTGTAGTAGCCATGCTAGGCATGACTTAAATCAGCAGGATCCTTCTTTGTCTTCTAGGAGTTTACTTTCTCCTGAAACTGAGCTATTCAGGCCACAAAATACTTTATTGATAAGGGCAGCTAGGTGGCATAAAATGCCAGGCCTGGAGCTAAGACTCATCTTCCTGAGTTCAGTCTGACATCAGATACTTACTAGCTGTGTGACTAGGCAAGTCACTTAGCCCTGTTTACCTCAGTTTCCTCATCTGTAAAGTGAGCTGGAGAAGGAAATGGCCAATAAAGTAAATGTTGACATCACCCATAAAGAAAGGTGTAAAGGCATTTACTGGTGGTAGGCAGAAGCAGTCCATTTCCTGGCTCAACCACGTCTCTGTAACTGTGAGACAGTGGCTTCCTCTCTCTTAGTCTTGGTTTCTTCATCTGATAAACTTGGGTATCCAGCTTCACAGAGGAGGCTGAGTCCTGAGATTCAGAAAAGAAAAGGTATGAAATTCACCACCTCCTCTCCACCCTAATACACAGTCCTTCCCTTTATCTATTAAGCTAAGCACACATGGAGAGGTTCTGGAAGAAGCCATAGAGCCCCCTATTGTAGAGGCAAGATTCCTGGACCTATTGGAGCTCCTACGACAAGGAGGCTGACACTGCTAGTGGGGGTGGCGGGTAGGGGTGGAAGCAGTGAGAAGTGGTCTTTGCAATGATAACAAAGGTGGTAGTTATCAAATGAGAGTGGCAGATTTCCAGGATGGATTCAAGGCCTTCTAAGTTCCCTTCCAGCTTCATACCTGAGATTCTGGGAGACAGGTGAAGAGTGAAGTAAGGTTAAAGCAGTGTTCTTCTTTTCCCTTCCCTTCCCTCCCCACTTTTCCACTTCCCTTAGTTCCTGTCTTTATGTGCTGGTTAAGGAGGCGATTAGCTTCCCTAGGATTAGAACATGCCCCCAAAGGAGGAAGAACAAGTATACCCCAGAGGCAGTGGTAGAGAATAGGGGAACCTCTGGACTTGAGATGGAGAAAAAAAACGGAACTAGAATGGTTTTCCACTGACCCATGACCATCATCACCTGATCCCTCCTTGCTGCTCCCCTTTTCCTGGCTAAACCTTGTCCTGCATCCCTCAGGTTGCCAATCATGTGACATCCCCTCCCAAGAATTATAATCTCACTCCCAGCCAACCTTGAACATTCCTCCCCCTACAACCATGGCTCTAATCCGGTATGAACCCTATACTTAACTCTGAACTCATTCATAGCCAACCCTGACTATCTCCCTCCATGACTCCCAGTTTATAATCTCATTTCTCAACTGATTCCAATAATGCTCCCAGTTAATCCTGACCATCACTCTTCATGACTCCACTCTTGAACATACCCTGGCCTCACCAACCCCTTTCCCCCCAAGCACAACTTCAGCCTACCTTAAACAAATTCCCCTCAACATGGTCCCAAACTGAAGTATTCTCTCACACCAAATCCAATCACACTCCAGGTCAACTCTGCCCATCCCCTCCATGACTCCAATCTATATTGTGGTCCTACCCACATATATAATTTTAGTTATAATACTCCCAGGCAACATCAACCAATTCCCAACCTATCTATCATCATGGTACCTTTCCCATCCCTCACACTCATGACTACACCACATCTTCCTGGCATGAACAAGGAAAATCCTGTATACTGGAAAGGGTAGAGGGTTTGGATTCAGAGGACTTAAGAGTTAACTCCTAAATATATTTCTCACTCCCTGTGTCTTTAGGAAGTTCATTTATACTCTCTGAGCTTCCATTTCCTTATCTGTAAAATGAGGGGATCAAAGTTAATAAGCTATGATATCCCTTCCAGCTCTAAATCTGTGAATCTCACTTTTACCATTATAATGGTTATCATTGACATACAATATAATAAAGGTTCGTTAAACACTTCCTATGCGTATAACATTGTATTGGACTTTGGAAAAGACACTACATTTTAGTAAGACAAGTTCCAGCTTTCATAAAGATTATAGTCCAGAAATGACTATAACCCCCCCAAAAAATAACTCTTTAGAATGACTGGGAACAAAACAGATCATTCTGTTTGTGTGCTCTTGCTATCTCTCCTTCCTTCTTTCTCTTCCCCCCGCCTCTCCCTCTCCCCTCTTTTTCACAACATTTTTTCTTAAATGCTGGACTGAGAAATTATGAAGAAATTCAAGAGAAAATTACATTAAATTCCTTGCCAATCTACATCCCTACAAAATGTCTGTGAGCACTGGGGAAGGGTCCATGCAGAAAAATCTAGACCAGGAACACAGCACATGGAAGCTTTTCAGTAAAGAAGGCAAGGATGAGACAAAAAAAGTCTAGAGTCTAATGGTGTGTTCTGGGAGATGGAAAGTAAGAAATTTTATACTCTAAGATATCTGAACCAGGATTCAGAGATCTACAGAGCCTGGACAAATAGGGCAAGGAGCAAGATGTATGCTAGATCACAGTGCCCCTCAGAGATTGCCTCTAGTGCAATAGGCTAGCCAGTCCCTCCCAAGGAGAGGAGAACACAGGAGGAAAGAGAGTTAGTCCAACAGACAGAGACAGAGACAAAGAGAAAAAGAAGCAGAGACATAGAGACAGACCCAGAACTGCCAAAATATTTACAGCAAGTCATTTTCTCCATCAATGACAGGGGAAACCACCCATTTGGTATCCATGGTCACAGTACTTAGTGTACTAATTGAGGAAGTTGAAATGGAACTTTGAAAAAATTTTAAATGGGAAGAGCAGCTAAGATCATATATTTCCAAAGAGAATGAGGGATTAAATCCCAAGATATTTGTAAGTGGGGAGGATACCAAACAATTAGGGATGAAAGTAATAGTTATTACTATTTTTAAAGTAATTAAGGGAATACCTATAAGGAGGAAAGAATCTGTCTACTTTTCCATTTCTATACCATTTTCATATGAGTAATTTACACATATTGAGAAAGCCATCTTTCACATTAAAAATATGCAAAGAGAATAAGCAGATATTGGCAAAATATCCTTACAATTACCCATTTGCTTGAAAAATGCAAAGAATACAAGATTCAACTTTGCTCCTTGTTTTTGTTCTTTATTTTTAAAAATATATTTGGAAGAATAAAATTCCACTTTAAAGGCTGTATTCCACTAATGTGTCACCCATGCCCATGTAAACATAATAGAAAATTCCTTGAGAAATGTAATGATAAAGATACTTTGTTCAGAGTGAGAGGCAGGGGGAGACAAAATGAAAATATATAGGATCCACCAATTATCTTCTGAAAGAAATTCTAAATGAAAATTCTCAAGAATGATATAGTTAAAATGCAGAGCTTCCAGGTCAAAGAAAAAAAATGCTGCAGATATCCATAGAGAAAGTGCTTAAATACCAAGGGCTAGAGTTAGGACAAAATTTATTATGCACCAGATAAACTAAAAATGCAATGTTAATGATCAAAATTTCAAAGAAGGTAACAACATAAAATAGATTTGATTTAAAGTGATAAACAGAAACTACATTACACTTAAGTGTGCACTAGGCAATGAATTAATAATATTAATACTCAACATATAAGAATCAAATGTTATAGCATCTAAATACTTAGGAAAAAATTAATCGGTTTATAGGAAGAAATGTTAAAAAAATTATCTCAAGATATTCCCATTCAGACATAAAAATTTAACTGAAAAATAAACAAGAAAGAAAGTAAGGGCTTGAGTAGAATGTTAGAAAAATTCAATAATGACAGATATTGATGATTACTGAATAGATATTTCTCAATTTGGTATAGTATATTTACAAAAATTGACTGTGTATTAGGTATAAATCCTCACAAAAAAGAAGAGCAGAAATCATAGAAACAATAGAAAAAATATTATTGAAGAATGACAACAGTGAAATAACCCCCCCCAAACAACTTTGGAGATGCAATACTTTTATCAACAAAATAAGAACAAATCAACAAATTAGGCAGGAAATAAAGAAAGAAAAACTAGAAAAATGTCCAATTTTAAGATTCCAACAGAAAACCAAAGTAGAAATTCTTTTTTAAAAAAATCAAAGAAGAAATTAGCAAAGTAAAAGCAAATAAAACCTAAATTATGGAACTGATATATAAAATGGGGGGCTGGATTTGGGGGGAGTGGAGATGAGGTGGGAAGAAAAATGAAATTGATTAGTCATTAGATATTCCAATCAAAGTTTTAGAGATGAAAAACTAAAGTGCCAGTATTAAAAATCAAAAAGAAAAGTTGCATACAACAAATGAAGCAGAAATAAAGTATTAAAAATTATTTTGTCCAATGATTTGCCAATAAGATTGACAAATTAAATGAAAAGGATCAATATCTCCAAAGGAGAATAGAGACTGTAAATAAATCAATCTCAGAAAAAGAAATCAAATAAGCTATAAATGAATTCCCCCCCCAAAAAAGCAGACTCAGATAGATTTATAAGTGAATTCTATCAAATACTCAAGAAATAATGAATTCTAATATTACACAAACTACTTGCCAAAATAGAAAATAAAAAGGCATTCTACCAAATTTTTCCCTATAATTCAAATATGATTTTGATACTGAAATCAGGCAGAGATAAAATAGAGAAAGAAAACCATAAACTGATATCCCTAATAAAATTTTTTCAATAGCATTTTATTTCTTAAAATACATGTAAAGATAGTTTTCAATATTCATATTTGTAGAACCTTGCAACTCTAAATTTTTCTCCCTCCTCTTAATTCTCTTCTTCCCAAGACAGCAAGCAATCTGATAGAGGGTAAATATGTGCAATCCTTTTAAAACATATTTCCATATTTGTCATGTTGTACAAGAAAAATAAAACCAAATGGGAACCAAAACCACAAGAAAGAAACAAACAAAAAAGTGAAAATGTTATGCTTCTATCCACATTCAGTCTCCATAGTTCTCTCTCTGGATGTGGATGGCATTTTCCAGCTCATCTATTGGAATCGTCTTGAATCACTGCACTGCTGAAAAGAATGCAAAATTTTTAAATAAAATATTAACAAAAATATATGGCAACACATAAAAAGATTATACATTATGACCAGGTAGTATTTTTTTTTTTGGCTGAGACAATTGAGGTTAAGTGACTTACCCAGGGTCACCCAGCTAAGAAGTGCTAAGTGTCTGAGACTAGATTTAAACTCAGGTCCTTCTGACTTCAGGGATGGTACTCTATCCACTATACCACTTAGCTGTTTTCAGGTTGTATTTTTTAAAACCAGAAATACAAGTTAGTTCTGTATTAGGAAAACAATAAAGAGACCATGTAAATAATCAAAACCACATGATGATATTGAGATACATAAAAATGCTTTTGACAAAATATAATACCCATTTCTGTTTTAAAAAAACTTTAAAAATAATAGAGTTTTCTTTAAATGATAAATAGAATCTGTATAAGAGCCAATATTGCATATAATGAAGATAAACTAGAGATCTTTCCAATAAGATCAAGGACAAAGTAAGAATGTCCATTATCATCACTATTATTTAATAGTGTTAAAAATGTTGACTATAATAAGAAGAAAAAGAAATTGAGGGTACAATAACAACAGCAAAATATATATGGCACTTTAACGTTTACAAAGCACTTTATAAATATTTCATTTTATCCTTGTAACAAAAATGGAAAGTCAGTGTTATTATTATCCCTTTGGAAAGATGAAGAAACAGAATGAAAGAGGTTTAGTGACTTGCCCAGGATCACATAACTAGTAAATACCTAAAGTTGCCTTTGAACTCAGATCTTCCTGATTTCAGGTTCAGCATTCTATCAACTACACTATCTAACTACAAAGAAGAAACAAAATTGCCTTTTGTGTTTAGATGATATGGATGTCTTAGAGAACCTGAGAGCTTGAATCAAAAATGGAGCTGAAGACAATAACTTCTGCAAAGTTGCAAGATGTAAAACATGCCCACAAAAATTATCAGCCCTTCTGTATATTACTAACAAAACTTAGCAGGAATAAATAGAACAAGAAATTCCATTAAAATAATATCAGAATATGTAAAATATATAAGGCAATACCTACTAAGACACATGCAAGAATTGTGCTAATGCAACCACAGAATACTTTTTACAGATATAGAAATATGCCTTATAAATGTTACTTATAGTTGGTTCATGCCTAAATTATTTGTTCAGTGCCTTATCAACCAAACTACTAAAGGCTTGCTTTAGATAAATAGAAAAAATAATAACAAAATTCAACCAAAATTCAAAAGATCAAGAATATCAAAGAAAATAATTGAGGGGAAAGTAGAAAAGAAAAGAGAGTTGTAGTACTGCATTTCAAACTATACTATAGAGCACTAATTATCAAAACTGTGGTTCTGGCTAAGAAAAAATAGAAAAGTATATCAGTGGAACAGATTAGACATCCAACAAACAGAAACCAATAGGTAATTTCTAATAGAAATAATTCATAACAAATGGATTACTACACTCCATGCAAATGCAGCAACCTCTCTGGGATTCCTTCTCAATTTAGCACTCACAGGGTTGGGTTGCAGGTTGGGGAAGGTAAAAGTTATTCTGTAGATCTATAATTGCAAAACTATATCCTACAACTTCCCATGGATGAATTTACCTTTAATAATCAGCTGACACAATTAGATTAAAACAAAGGTATTTATTTTAAAAAATAAGGTATAGAATATCTTCCCATCCCCAACCCCCACAATCCTGGAGGTCACTATCTCACAAACATAGCATTAATAGGAAGAATGGGCCCAGACTTAAAGAATGCTGGTAGTGAGGCCCTCCCATACGCAGCTAACTAGAACTGCAAGCATGAATGCCCTATTTCCTCTCATAGTGTTCTCAAGTTTTGCTGATGGATAGGTCACTCATCTGTTTTTAGGAACTGCTCTTCTCTACAACTGAATTATTTGTTGCTAGAATTTTTGTTCAATTTTGTTCTTTGTAATCCCAATTAGGGTTTCTAGAGTGGTTTGCCATTTCATTCTCCAATTCATTTTACTGATAAGGAAACTGAGGCAAACAGCATTAAAATGATTTGTTCAGGATCACACAGCTAGTAAGTATCTCATCAGGCACACATTGTGGATGAGCTGTGTGACCGAGCCTCCAAAATGGGAAGAAAGCCCTTCAGTTTCTAATTCTTGGCTACGATGAAAAAAACTGGCAAAATATTTTTGTGCACAGAGATCCTTACTCCTCTTTCTTTGACTCTTTGGGATATAAGCCTAGTAATGGTTTAGCTGAGTCAAAGGGTAGCATGCTTTAGAATGATTAGCATTTATAAAACCCTTTAAAGCCTACAAAGCTCTTTATAAATAATCTCAGTTTATCTTCATAATAACTCTGGGAGATACTATTCTTATATATGTATGCTAAACTTATTTTAACTGAGGCTGACACAAATTAAGTGACTTGATCAGGGTCACACAACTAGTAGGTATATGAGACTGGATTTAAACTTGGTTATTCCTGATTCTAAGTCTAGTACTTTAACTACTTCACCACCAAACTGCCAGCCAAGATGAGCAATAGGATACTGTCTTCAGAGACCATCTAGTTTAACCCTTTTCTGACTAAACTTCTTTACACCACCACAGATAAATCTCTGCTTATGGAAGTCTGGTTGGGGCAACCCCCTACCTTCCAAGACTGTCTATTCCATTTGGGGTTCGGAAATTTTTCTTGAAATCAAGTCTAAGTCTATCTTTTGTAACTTCAGCCCATTGTACTAGTTCTTTGGGGGAAAGCAGGAAGATTTATCCTTTCAAATACTTCAATTCAATAGGTGTTATTAAGCTACCTACTATATGCCAGACATTGCACTTGGTACTAGTGATATAAAGACAAAAACAGAACCAGGCCTTCCCCTAAGGAATTTCAATTTTACTGGGGAAAAACAACATGTATGAATTATAATACAATATATATAATACAAGTAAGTATAATAAGTAACAATGTTAATAATAATATGCTTGAAGTAAATAAAAATTAATTTTCCTAAGAGAGATAGAGAGCGATCTAAACCTTGAGGGAATCCTGAGAGTGGCACAGGAGGTATCACGTGCTGAGTCTTGAAGAAAGTAAGGATTCCAAGAAATGGAGAGAAGAAAGCAGCACATTCTCCTGGCATTGCAAATAGTCTAAATGAACCCACATCCTTTCAAGTATTCTCTTCTCTTTTCTTTTTTTTTTTGTTGATGATACTTCCTTTATTTATTTTTTTAAGTTCTTTCTTTATTTTTTTTAATAAAGCTCTTAATTTTCAAAACATATGCATACCTAATTTTTCAACATTGATCCTTGCAAAGCCTTGGGTTCCAAATTTTTCCCTCCCTTCCTCCCACCCCCTCCCCTAGATGGCAAGTAATCCAACATATGTTAAACATGTTGAAAATATAATTAAATCAATTATATGTATACAAATTTATACAATTATCTTGCTGTACAAGAAAAATCTGTTCAAAAAGAAAAGAAAATGAGAAAGAAAATAAAATGCAAGCAAACAACAAAAAGACTGAAAATGCTGTATTGTGATCCACACTCAGTTCCCACACTCCTCTCTCTGGGTGTAGAAGGCTCTCTTCATCACAAGATCATTGGAAATGGGTTGAATCACTTCATTGTTGAAAAGAGTCATGTCCATCAGAATTGATCATTTTATAATCTTCTTGTTGCCGTGTATAATGTTCTCCTGGTTCTGTTCATTTCACTTAGCATCAGGTCATGTAAGTCCCTCTGGGTCTCTCTGAAATCATCTTAGAGAACAATAATATTCCATAACATTCATATACCATAACTTATTTAGCCATTTTCCAGCTGATGGGCATCCATTCAGTTTCCAGTTTCTTACCACTATACAAAGAGCTGCTAATATTTCTGCACATGTGGATCCCTTTCCTTCCTTTAAGATCTCTTTGGGATATAAGCCCAAACACTGCTGGGTCAAAGAGTATGCAGTTTGGTAACTTTTGGGGCATAGTTCCAAATTGCAAGTTTTTTTTCAAGCTTGGCTCAACATCACCTATTCCTAAGGCAATCCTGAGACAGCACATTCTCAAGGTTATTCACTGGTTTAGCTACTCTCTTCTGCCTGTGTTCCCATTTACCAATGGATCCTACAATGTTGGTTGGTCGAGTTACGTGTCCCACCCATTGTGGCCAATCAGACCAATTCAAGCTCAGAATGCTCTGCCACAGATTGGACACAAATAGTCCCCATAAACATTTGGGGTTAATTCTCTAACTTTGAGCATCTCACATTTCTTCTGAGCTAATTCAATTCAGATTAGTGCTCAGATATTTCCATTATACCGAGGGTCAATCTAAGACTAGACTATCAACCTAATCACCTCTTGTTTTGGATGATGACCTTTTTAAGATGAAACTTGGAAGAGGATCTTGGGAGAAGCTGTGAGATCATGATGCCAAACTCCAAAATAACCCAGGTCTTTTTCACACAAGCTGTTGCCCAGCCATGTATTCCCCATTCTGTATATATGAGCTAAAATTTACATTTTACCTTCTTAGATTCCATGCAGGATTTCATTCTGTTAAGACATTTTTGGATCCTGATTCCAATATTCTGTCTTTGGTCCTCTTTTCCCTTTGCATTGTCTCATTTAACGATCTCATCACCTCTTCTGAGTTCAATAATCATCTCTTTGCAGCTGATTCTCAGATCTATTTATCTAGCCCTTAACCTCCCCTCTGACCATTCCACATAATCAACTGCCTATGGGGCATCTATCTTTAGCTATCCCATATGCATCTCAGGCTCAAGATGCTGCAAACAAAACTCAATGTCATTTCCTCCAAATATTCTCCTCTTCCAAACTTCCTATTACTGTCAAAGGCACCGATTATCTTCCCAGTTAGGCAAGCTCCCAACCTCAATGTCATCTGCAACTCTTCACTCACACTCAGCCCATCTATCCAATCTGTTGCCAAGTCTACTCATTTTTACGATGGTAGTATTTCTTCTAGTTGAACTTTCCTTCCCTTCCACTATCACCACCCTGGCACAGGTGCATCATCTGTCTCAAGCCTTTGCCTTAATACGGCAGTCATTTCTGAGCACCATATTATAGGAGACATTGCTGAATGGGAACACAGCCAGAAGAAGAAAAGCAAGTTACAAAAACTCTGAGAACATTCCATTCTGGTGGACAATTGCCAAAGTGATTCTCTTAAAGTGCATTTCAGACTATTTTATTCAGACTATTTCACCCTCTCTACCACTCAATGTTAATTCCTAGCTCCCTACTGTCTCCAGAACGAACTATAAAATCATCTATTTGCCTTCCCCCTTCCTACCCTTCCAGTCTTCTTGGTCCCCTCAAATACTCTATGATCTAGCAATCCCAGTTTTCTTGCTTTTCCTTATACATAACACTCTATCTACCAAGTCCATGCCTAAGGGGGCTGTCTCCCATGTCCAGAATGCTCTCTCTGCTTCACTTCTGACTCTTGGCTTCCTGGCATTCCTTTAAAATCCCACTTTCTGCAAGAGGTCTTTTTTGAACCCAATTTCCTCTCCCCCATTCATCTCTCAACTCATGCCTTCCCAATGGCTCATCTCCCATTTAGACTATATATTTTGCGTGAACAAAGTTGTTTACAACCCTATTAGAATGTGAGCTTCTTAAGGACAAAGATCATGGCTTCTCCCCCTTGTTGTTTGTATCCCCAGAACAGTATTTGACACATAAGAAGCTCCCATTGACTGAGTGATCAATTACTTATCACTCCTAGCTTACTGTCATCTGAAAATTCAAAAAGCATTCCTTCATTCAAGTCACTGGGAAAAATGCTGAACAACAACATAGATCCCTGGGGCTTTCACTAATAAGACCTCTCTCTAAGATGACATTGAGTAATGACTATTCTTTGGGTTTGGTCATTCAACCAGTTCCACCTAACCATACTATTTTCTAGCCCACATCTTTCTATCTTGTCTGCCAAGATGGAATGAGAGGCTATGTCAAATGCTTTGCCACATTAACCAGATCTCCTACCTACCTCTCATCTCAATGGCCCTCAGGTCTGACCTTTGATGGTTCTGTCTGTGAGGAAGTTCTGGTTACCTATTATCCATGAAGGATCTAGGATGCAAGTGGCTATTTTCTCTGTACTCTTCTTCCCCTACCTAGCTCTGGGCCAATGTACTTTATCTTGTAGGAATAGTGAGTAATCACCACCACCACTCCTTGCTTTCATCATGGTTAAAAGGGGGCAGTGGAGTCTTTTTTAAGAGTTCACCCACTCAAGCCACAAAGACTGCTATGAAGAAACTTTTAAATGGGCTATCCTGTGTTTAGTGTACAAGGATGCTGTCCTCCCCCAGCCTGGTTCTGGCAACTGAGCAGACAAATGGGATTAACTAGCTTGTAGCTATGGTCTGGAATAGGTGCTCTTAAGGCTCTTGATGGAAAATACGTTTAGTCACGGAAAGAGAAACATCAGGAGTGTGATGATTTGTCTAAAATGGAGCAATATTGATGCCATGGAGCATGAGGACATTAGTAGGATAGCTTTGTCCAAAGGAGTTGGGGAAGAAGTGAGAATTAAAAAGGGGGAAGCTCTTTCTTTTAGGATCATTCTGAACAACGCTATGAAGTCAAACTTCCACTTCATATTCTTGTGATTGGATTTTCCACAGATTCTCCAAGAAAACATTCCAGAGCTTGTGGGATACTCAGTGATTTTAAGAAGGTCTATTGCCTATCTTCTTTCCCTTGTCACAACTTTGGAGGAAAAAATAGGGTAAAGAGATATGCAAGCTATGAAAAAAATGTCATTTCTCTCAGAGGTTGTCTTATAGAGACTCAGAGTGGTTGGAAAGTAAATAGCTTTGCATAGTCTTGGAGGAATTGAGCAGACTAACCCAGATAGTCCCTTCTGGGCTTTGCTAATTCAACTATGATCTTGCTAGATGCACATATTAAAGGTTGGACTAACTGACCCAGAAAGACTACATTTTCCCTGAAGATACTTATATCTAAGGCAATCACTCCATGCCCTACCTAGAACCAGGTTGAAATATATTACAAGATCCAATTCAACATTTCTATGATTCAAAGATGGGAAATGGAAGAGGGAGATGATATTCATGAGAAGGGGAGAATGGGGAATCTCTATGTTATCAAAGTGCCTAACACAGTGCCTGGTACATAGTAAGTGCTATATAAATTATAATTGTAGAGGGAGTGAGGAGCAAAGTGATTATAGAACTCAGCCTGGACTAAGGGAGATCTGAAGGGGCAGCTAGGTGGTGCAGTGAATAGAGCATCAGCCCTGAAGTCAGGAGGACCTGAGTTCAAATCTGGTCTTAGACACTTAACATTCCCTAGCTGTGTGACCCTGAGCAAGTCACTTAACCCCAATTACCTCAGGGAAAAAAAAAAGGAGATCTGAGTTCAAATTTAGCTCCAGGCACTTACTTGACTTTTGATTCTGGATAAGTCATTTAATTTCTATTGACCACAGCATCCTCAACTATAGGAGGGAACCAATGTTTTTGTAGGATCATTGTGGGAATGAAATGAGATGATATTTTTATTTTTAAAAATTTAATGTTGTATCTAGCACATAGGAAATGCTGCATAAATGCTTCTTCTCCCTAGTTTAATGTGGAGCCTGTTAGCCAAAACATTCTAGTATAGGAAAGCGCCTATGCCTTTGTGATAAAACTGATCAGTACATTCCACAACTCCTTCCAAAATAATCCTTCCTTCAGTCTTTTCCCAGAAATCCCTGAAGTCTTTCTATGTTTAGAAGAGAATTCAAAAGGATTAAACCTTCTCTCTATTCACATTGCCAGTATCTTTGAGTTGGCCCTCATCTCTTGACTAGATTTCTGCAGTAGCATCTTATTCTCCTTGCCTCATACCTCTTTCCCTACTCTAATCCAGTCTCCATATAATGGAGGATATGGTTTTCTTTAAGCACATATCTAATCATGTTACTCCCTTATTTAAAAAACTCTCCTGGTTCCCTATTGCCTCTAGGGTAAAATATAAACTAAACAATTTTTAACGCCCTTTATAACCCAGCCCAAGCTTATCTTTTAAATTGCATTGGACATTAGTTCCCATCCCACACAATTTAATCTAGGTCATAGGTTCTTAATGAAGGATCTGTGAACTTAGACAAATTATAATTTTATTTTTAATATAATTGATTTCCTTTGTGACTGAATGTATTTCATTTTATGCATTTAAAAACATTATTCTGAGAAGGGTCCAAAGGATTCCTCTAGGCTGCCAAAAGGATCTATGACACAAAAAAAGAACCTCTGATCTAGACAAGTCAGCTTTGTCCCTCATACAGGATGCTTTACCTCCCATCTCTGTGTCTTTACCTTGCTTGTCCCTCAGGACTGGAAAATACTCCTTCACAGAATCTCTCCACTTCACTGAATACCTCTCTTCTTCCATGATGCAACTCAGACATCATCTTCTACATTAAGCCTTTTCTAATCCCCCAGATGCTCATGCTTCCTTCCCTAAAACTCTAGTTTTTAACCATTTTGGACTTAATTAGACTTATTCTTTTTATTCTATATATGACTATACATATATATGTATGTATGTATGTATGTATCTATCTATCTATCTATCTATCTATCTATCTATACATATATGTGTCCTCTGTTAGAATGTAAGCTCTTTGAGAGTAAGGATTGCTATATTCTTTATATTTTGATTTCCCCATGCTTAGCAACTAGCAGTACTTAATAAATGCTTATTGATTGAATTCATCATTTATTAAGCATCTACTGTGTACTGGCTATTCTATTATATGCTAGAGATTTTTTTTAAAGAATAAAAACCACTTCTGTTGATGTTTGCTTGCATTTTGTTTTCCTTCTCAGGTTTTTTTTTCTTTATAGATCTGATTTTTCTTGCAGCAAGATAACTGTATAAATATGTATACATATATTGGATTTATCATATATTTTAACATAGTTAACATGTATCAGACTACCTGCCATCAAGGGGAGGGGGTGGGGGGAAGGAGAGAAAAATTTGGAACAGAAAGTTTTACAAGGGTCAATGTCGAAAAATTACCCATGCATATATTTTGTAAAAAAAAATAAATAAAACATTCCCTGTCTTCAAAAAGCTTACATTCTACTGGGAATAAACAATATGCACACAGAACAAGAAAACAAATGGAAAATACAGAAAATGATCCAATAAAATTTAAAAGGGAGGGAATGGGGTAGCTAGATGGTGCAGTGGATAAAGCACTACTCCTAGAGCCCCATTTTGAGAGAGAGAAAGAGAGAGAGACAGAGAGACAGAGACAGAGAAAGACACAAAGAGAGAGATGGAGAGAGAGAGAGATGGAGTGAGGGAAGGAAGGAGGGAGAGACAGAGACAGAGACAGAGAGACCCAGACACACACACACACACACACACACAGAGAAAGAGAGAGAGAGAGAGAGAGAGAGAGAGAGAGAGAGAGAGAGAGAGAGAGAGAGAGAGAGGGAGGGAGGGAGGGAGAGAATGAGAGAGACAGAAACAGAGACAAGACAGAGACAGAGAAAAGTTGAAGTCATGGAGGTGGGAGATGGAAGGCTCTGCATAAGGAACAGCAAGAAGGCTTGTTGGGTGAGAAGATGAGAGCTCAGTTTGGAAAGAGACACATTATCCCAAAGTCCCCCAGATGGGCAAACCAGGTCCTGGCACATAGGGCAACAAAAGAGCAGAAGCCAAAGGGACTGCCCTTCCTGCACCTCAAGTTGTTTTACAATGACTTCAGGCCAAGGACACAGACTCACACATGATGCTTGCTGCTTAGGGGAATGGGACAGGAGGAACCAATGAAGGAATGCTTAAATTCATAGACTGATAGATGTAGAAGGACCCTGAAAGCTCATTTAGTCCTTTTGTAGATAAGATAAAGAAATTAAATGGCAGGCCAAAAGTCACACAGTTGGTTGGTACCAGAGCCAGGACTCAGAAAAATCCAGGTCTGCTAACACTGTTCTTGGCAGTTCTTGGATTTCTCAACTATCTTCTCTTGATCTCACCTCAAAACCTCCTTCACTCTTTATTTAATACATCTTTCAGATGCTTAGTGATGATAGCCAACATCTACTCAGCACCTTTAGATCACAGAGGGCTTTTATTCATTCATCTATTCATTTTTTCATTTTCTTATGTGATCCTCACAATAATCCTACAAGAGAGAAACTTTATCCTCATTTTACAGAGGAAAATAGAGATTTTCCCAATGTCAGAGATATTAAGTATCTAACTCAAATCCAGACCTTTCCCACTCCATTCACTGTTCTATGCTCATTCCTGATTGGCTATCCTAGATCCTAGCTGGCTATATCCCTCTGTGTACCACTCTGTGACTATGCATCAAAGTTTTGTATGCTTGTTCTTCATAGCCCTTCTGGACAATTTGACTTTTTGTTCTCAGCTCCCATGATGCTGGGAAGTTCTTATCAGTTCTAGGTCATGCTAAACATCCTTCATCCCCTCCTTGTGGAAATGTCTTTGTTCTTTTGGAACTCTGAAGTTTTCTATTTAGGGATGGCAGATTTGTTTTTGGAAAAGAATGATCTTAGGTTTCCATTGTCCCTTGTTCCTGGTTCAAGACAAAGATAGAGATATGCAGACACTGGGAAACAGACAAAGAGAGACTGAGACACACTGTGCTGTGGTGAATCCAGAAAGTGATAGAAGGGGAAAAGTTGAAGGAAGTAGTTCTGCTCCATACCCTTCCCCCTTCACTTGCCTAACTAATCTGGCTGTGGAATGATTTTGGCTTTGAAATATGTTGACAGAATCCATAAATGCTGGGCTGAGAAGTCTGAGGCTGGAATTCCTGTTCCTACTCCTAGAATAAGGCATGTCTGTGGTAGTCAGTCCAGGCAGGGGGTGGGGAAATTCTGGGAAATTTTAGAGCAAATTAAAGGAGGTTGTAAGTTTGTTTTGCCAGGGAAATAATGAAGATTTTGGTGACATTGTTCTAGAGATTTTCCCACTATTCTCATCCTGAGCAGTTTAGGAAACACTTCCCTAGAGTTTTTATTCCCAGCCAGTGGTTGTCTCAAAATGGTACTACCACCAGAAAATTATCACTGAAGAAATAAGTCAGTGTTAAACCATAGTTGGGAGCAAGAATAAAATGTGGCTTGCCCACTAGGGAAAACTTAAGCAGGTGAAATTTATTTTTCGTATTCTTCTCTACTGCCCTCCTTGTTCCTTTAATCCAGTTCACCCACCCTCCAAATCTGAAAGCCCCCAGCACTCCCCCTTTTGGTGTCCCACCCCCTCAGGTGGCTAACCCCTGGAAAGGACTCAATTCATCCATTCACCTGAATGGAGGAAGGACTGGCTATGTTGATAAGGATGATGAAGAAAATGATTGAATTGATGGTGATAGTAGTAGTGATGGTGATGAGAAGGTTTTCCTTACCCTATGGTTTCTCCAGGATTTCTTACTGGATTTTCTCTGCCTTCTTTTGCCAAAGGATTATAGAGGATGAGTAACTATGCATTGTAATGGTAAAAAGAGTGGTTACTGGCAATTTTATACCTGAGGCAAGTGGTTGGATGGAGGAGAGCAATTCCTAAGGATGAGGCTGGGATAGGGAGGAATCTTGCTTTAGAATGGTACTTTCAGTACCCTTTCAATTTCCTAGGCCAAGTCTTATCATCCCCACCTTAGTTATATGTTCAGTGCCAGAGTTTAGGTAGAAAAACTGTCATTTTTAAATAGTATTTTATTTTTCCAAATATACACAAAGTTAATTTTCAGCATTCACTTTTGTAAAACCTTCTGTTCCAAATATTTGTCTCCCCCCGCCCCCACCAAGCCCCTACCAAGATAGCAAGCAATTTTTCTAAATATATTTCCATATTTTTCAAGCTGAGCAAGAAAAATCAGATCAAAAGTGAAAAAGAAAACATGAGAAAGAAAAAAAAACTAGCAAACAACAAAAAAGGTGACAATATTATGTTTGGATCTGTATTTAGTGTCCATAGTTCTCTCTCTGGATGTAAATGGCACTTTCCCTAAAAAATCTACAGGAATTGCTTTGAATCATTTCTTTATTAAAAAGAGCCAAGTCCATCACAGTTATCATCACATAATCTTGTTGTTACGGCATACAATGTTCTCTTGGCAAACTGTCATTTTGCAGGCAATGAAACTAAAGTCAAAATGCCACATCCAGACTCAAGCTAAGATCAGAAGGGTGAGGACTAAACATTCCCCCAATTCAGATATACTATTAAGGGCTGAACATTGGATTGGGAAGACAGAGTTAAATCTGCCAGATACTAGTCATCTGTACAGGATACCTGAAATATGCTGTGTACACAGCATAGTATAGTGAAAAAGTTTTATGAATTTTGGAGTAAGAAGACCTGGGTTCAAATCCTGACTGATTAAAACTATGTGATGGGGTGAGGCTGGGGAGAACAATTATCATTTAATCTTTCTGGTCATCAATTTATCTTCTATAAAATGGGGTGAGGGATGAGGTCTCTGACCTCTGAAGGCCTTTCCAGCTTTAGTTATATGATCTAATTCTCCCTGCCTGGTTAAAATCCTTCTGTTCCTTCTTGGGTGAGCCATACTAAGGTGACTTCTTAGAATTCTCAAAGTCCTCCAAGATGTTCTTCCTAAAGTATCTTTCTAAGAATCAGCTAAAAGACAATTTCCAAAGTTGTTTTGAGTTGCATATGAGATAAATATTTCCTTCATTCTGCTTTGTTATTGTTCATCCTTCATTTCTAAAGAGAACCAATGACATCATGGGGTGATGTCTTGACTTGTGTGTGAATTGGATTTAAGTGAAGCAGAGTTGTACAAAATTGTGAGCCTTGCTCTCTCCTAAATCCAGTGGCAAGACAAAAGTCAGGATGACTGACATTGGCTTGGGAGTGCACTGGATGACCTTGATGTCCATATGTTCTTTGATATATTTCTGCCATATTGATCGATGAGTCAGAAAATTATCATTGAAGAACTATGTGAGTAAATGAAGTCTTTTGGTATTAAACCACAGTAGGGAGCAAGAATAAAATGTCACTTGTCCCTTAAGAAAACTGTTAAGCAGGTGAAATTTATTTTTCATATTCTCCTATACTGCCCCCCTTCCTCTTTTTATCCAGTTCACCCACCCTCCAAATCTGGGAGCCCACAGCACTCCCCCTTGGGGTGTCCCATCCCTCTCAGCTGGCTAACCCCTGTAGAGGACCTGATTCACCTATTCACCTGGATGGAGTCAAAACTGTGGTTTATAGAGAGAAAAGAATTTGGAGCTTGAAGCTCACTAGCTGTGTGCTCTGGAAAAACCCCTAAAAATCTCTTTAAGTTTCTGTTGCTTGATCAGCAAAATTGAAATTATAGTATGTACCTCACAAGGTTTCCTGAGGATCAAATGGTATAAGGGCCTTTGCAAACTTTAAAATCTTATATTAATGTCAGCTATTATTATTAAGGTGTTTGATTTAGGGGTGTCTGGGTCTACAAGACCATTAGCATAGGGAATTTTCAATGTGGAAATACTACTAACACAGGTAATAATCATAGTAGCTAATATATATATATAGCAACTAGATGGCAGATAGAGCACCAGACCTAGAGTCAGGAAGACCTGAGTTTACACACTGTGTGATCCTGAGTGAGTCACTTAACCCTGTTTGTCTCAGTTTGTTCATCTGTAAAATGAGCTGGAAAGGACAAATTTCACCAGTCTATTTTTACTAAGAAAACCCAAATGAGATCATAAAAAGTTAAACACAACTGATTAAGAAGAACAGCAGCAAAAAGCCACTGATATAGCTCTTATGTGCCAGGCATTGTGCTAAATACTTTTCAATTATTATTTCATTTGATCCTCCCAATAATGCTGGAAGGTAGATGCTATTATTATCTCCATTTCACATATGAGGAAACTGAGGTAAACAGATTAAGTGACTTGCCCAGTCACAGAGATATTAAGTATAATCTAATCTATATTCTTGACTCCTGGCTCTATCCACTATGATACTAGCTGTCTAGCTTTAAGGAATAGCTTTAAAGAGTTGTCTGGGGGCAGTTTGCAGGTTGTTTTCCTAGGTGCTCCTCCCTTTTCCCTAAGCAGCAAGCATCAGACACTCTCTTGGAATTGTCTTATCCCTACAGTATAGACCATGCAGGGTAGAGAACCAGCTTTGAAGCCAAAAATGCATGGCTTCCCATCCTTGACACCATGGTCCTTTTTCATTTAAACCCCCCAGGGTTCTTCATCAATTCTCAAAGACTAGGAGTTGCTGAGATGATTCTGATCTACGTGGACAGAAGGAATTTCCTTCCCCAAGAGTTCCCCAGATCAAGGAAATCCCACTCCCATTAAATCCCTATCGCTATTAAAAACAACCCTGAATATCAACACAATGAGAATAGTTCAGTGACTCTAGTTAAATGAATTTAAGTGCATAAAATTTTGACACCTCCCTCTAAGGGGACATCAAAATTCTTTGCCTAATTATTGGCACCTGCTTTTCCTCCTCTGGTGGTAGTTACTGGAAGAAGGTATCTCTTCTTCCAAGTCTCCTTTCACTTTAGATCATTTTGTCATTTTTCCAAGTGACTTTATATTCCCTATACTTGCAGTTCTTAATTGCATTCTAGCATCCCTTATCTTAAAGAAGGACCACAACTTATTTAACCATTCATCCCATTGTTCCAGGGTTTTTTTTGGTTTTGTTTTGTTTTGAGTTTTTTGCAATTATGTTTACTGATTCCAAGAAAGTCTCTTAAAAATCACCACTGTCCAAAAGAGTGCTGGGTTTGGAATTGGAAGACCTAGATTTAAATTCTTCTGTACTTTACTGCCTCTGTGGCTTTAGACAAAGGTTTGTTTCCTTGTCTTCAAAATGAGAAATTTGGATTGTAAGTTTCTTTTCAATTCTAAATCGATGATTCTAAATGTGGCGTCCTCAGCATGTTCAGACATGAGAAAGGTAAAGGTCACCTTTGCTGTCAGTTGGCCCAGGAAAGTTTTGGATTATAGGAGAGTAACCTCCCTTTCACTGGGTTCTGGCTTTTTGTCTGAGACTCAGTTTCCTCATCTGTCACACGAGGTTAACATTCCCTGTCATGACTACATAGTCTCAGAGTTGTTATGAAATCTCAATGTTTGTGTGTTTTTTAAAAGTACTAGATGCAAATAAGGTCTTTTTCTTACATTTGTACAATATCTATGCTTTCTGAAAGATTAATGCCCCTCACCTTTTACCTGTTTCCCGGTGGTAAAAGGGATAAATTAACTTTTATTATTATTATTGTTATTATTATTAAAGCAAAATTTACACAGGCAGGATGACCCACTTACTTCCCCAAGAGAAAAGCATTCTCCAGTAGAAAGCAGGCTATTTGGCAAGGAAATGATTTCTATGATAATCTTTCCAGTTTCTGGTTCCACCCAGCTCCCAGATGTCCATTAATTGGACAGATAAGATTATTTTCTAAAAAGGATCAATTCTAGGCTCATTCTCAGCACATACCTCCCCTAAGGAAGATTTCTATCCCTTTTAAATATAATCAATTGAGGCTAGCTCATTTTCTTTGAAGCACAATGTTTTGGACCTACAATGCTCCCTCCTACCTTTTTAAAATTGATTTGCAACTAAGGTGAGGAAACTGGAGCTGTATCCCAGGGTCAAGAAATTCAGAAAGTGATGACAATATCATCTCAGGGGAAGCTTCTTCACCCCAATTCCTGGTCTGCCTTGACCCAATCCTACACCTTTAGCAACAACCTATCTTTCAACTATATAGAAACTTCTCACCTGATTTAATTCCTCCCGGGCAAGATTTACCCCATCTCTCCTCCCTACCCCCAAGCCTAGGTATAAAAATTCTAAGTTATACTTCTGCTCCTAAAAAACCTATTATTCTCCCTCTTGTCACCCAACTAGTATCTGCCTTTTTTCCTGGGGCAGTTTAACTTTGACTACAAGTTAGCTCCCTACTAGTCTCTTGGGGACATTGCTGGTCAGTACAGGTTTGCCCTTCATTCTGGAAGAGAGCCAGATATTGGGGAGGAGATGCCATGACATGTAAGTGAGTTGGATTGGAGGGAGGGAGGGCTGGGCAAGGTCATCTGCCTCCCTTTCTCCTCCAGAGACATCTGGGTCCAGCGGCCAGATATGGATCTTGGAGATGCGGCTGGATGCAGTGGGAAATCTCGGCCTTTTTGAGTCTTCCACAGGTCTCAGTTTGAGGCAACACCCATTCAGTGATTCAGGTTAAGTAGCAATTGGGGCAAAGAATGGCCTCTTTCACCTACTTAAAAACAGACAAACGGCTAAATAAATAAAGGGAAAGGGGAAGAGCAGAGCAGAAAGGAATGCTATTTACAACTTCTGGTCCAATACCTCGATTACACATAAGGAAAATGAAGGTCCCCAAGGTGTATCAGTCCAAGGATTGGGTCTCTTGGCTCCTAGCTGGGGACATTTTCCATTCAGTGATAAGGGGAGGAGAGTCAATCAGCACCCAGAGAACACCCCTGTGAGGGACCTTCTGTGGAACTGCTGAACCGGAGATCCCTGGAAGGAGAGAGCGCCAGCTCCAGCCTGCTGACGTCCATTCCTCTCTCTCAGGGGCACTCTCCTTTCTTGTGGTTTCATTTTCCTTCTCCCCCTTTCTTCCCATGCAGCCTTTGACCGGAATGGCTCAGGCTCCTCCCCCTCTTCCCTCCTTACACATCAATGACTTTTGCTGAAAAGCAAACACCAACAGCCTGGTGGTTTCTGGGTGTGTGGTTTACCTCAAGACGTCATTTTCCTCCCTCTAGATAAATCAGAAGCTATTTCTGCTTACATCTAGTTTCAGTTATATGGGGGCAATGGGGGGCTGGCCCTCATGAAATCTAGTTAGTGTTGGGGAAGGTGTGGTACAAAGAAATCTGAGTCAGGAGGGAGAGATCCTGGATTCAAATCCTGCCTCTGACATTTCTTGCCTGGGTGATCTTAGGTGCTTCCCTTACTTAAGCCTCAGTTTTCTCATCTATAAAGTGGGGGGGGGGAAGTTAGCCAGCCTCCAAGGCCCTTCTTGGCTCCAACTGCACAGATGATCTTAGGTTCTTGTCAATTTGACATTTTATGATCTGATGACCCAGTTACTGCCCCCCACCTGTTCCAAAGGAGCCTGGTTTACTTAGCCCAGACTCGTTCTGTGATCTTGTACAAATCCCTTTTCTTCTCTCTGCTTCTGTATTATTAGATATAAAAAGAGGGCATTGGATTAAGTGATTTCTGAGGTCCAGTCCAGTTCTAGGATCATAGAACACTGGGGCTAGAAGGAAAGATCTTAGATGTGATTCTAGTCCAGAAGTGGCGAAAGCACTGGCCAGGGGTCACACAGTCAATCTGTCTTAGTTTCAGTCATACCTGACTCTTCCTGACTCCATTTTGGGGTTTTCTTGACAAAGATACTTGAGTGGTTTGCCCTTTCCTCTGATTGGAGAGGCGGAGACAGAGAGCTCCCCCCAGAATCTCTAGTAAAGGAAGGTACCCAGGTCACCATGTCTTCATTTCCTATAGAACTGCCTTCCTCTGGACCCTTCACCATCACCCCCCATGCCAGGTACCTTCCTCCCTTCACTTCATGTTTGCATCTTATCTTCCCCCATTAGATTGTAAGCCCCTTGAAGGCACACACTGCCTTTTTAAAAAATTCCCTATGCTTAGTACTTTACCTAGCACATAAATATGCTTAATAAATGTGTATTTATTTGGCTCTTAAATTTTTTTGTATATACATCTATTTATTTATTTTTTGAGGCAATTGGGGTCACACAGCTAGGAAGTATTAAGTGTCTAAGGCCAGATTTGAACTCAGGGTCTCCTGACTTCAGGACTGGTACAGTATCTACTGCACTCTCTAGGTCCTCCTTAATAAATGTTTATTTAATGATGGAGAACCTAGGTTCAAATCTTGCTGATATTTATTACCTGTGTGACTTTGAGGAAGGCACCCAACCTGAATAGGTCTCAATTCATTGTTCTCTATGCATTAATGTATCTTTCAGTGTCTTCCCAGATGTGTATCCCAGGCATCAGAAGGACAGTTTGGCAAAGCTGTAATTAGGGAACAGTACCTGGGATTTTTCCTCAGGATACTAGAGTTTAGAAGGTGCTGACATCATTTGCAGTTCCTCAACAGTGTTGAAACAACTGAGTTTAGCTCCTAGTTATAAAAAATAATTAGTTAAAATAGGACTAATAAAATGGGAACCTACCAGATGGCTTGAACTTTTCCCCTCACAAACACTCCCCAGTGAATTTCTCCTTGGCCCAAGCCCAGGGTCTCCATCTCCCCAACATGGCTGGGCTGCTGTCCTAAGTGTCTCTTCCAGGCTAACTGAATTTACTTGGTTGACTGCATCAACTACTTCTATGAATGCGTACATTGCTTGCTGACCATTCTGGTCACCAGCTTGCCAATCCGACCTTGACGACCATGCCGTGATTCCATGGCCTTTGTCTGGTCCAGAGCCAACCTTGGGCTCCCTCATTTCCCAGGCACACGGTCTCACGGTGGAAAATTCAGTGATTCTAGGTCAGCAGCTGATCCTCTATGGAAGGAGCTGGCTCATCCCAAGGCAGATTGGCTCCTTCTGACTATGTTTGTTGGCCGGCTAAGGGGGTGAGAGCTGAACAAAGGCTGATGGGGGCTGCCCGGGTGGTCTCTGGGCTGAGGTCTCAGCCAAGGCCTGACCTGCTCCCCAGGTCCCTCTGCTGATTGTGTCTTTGGCCTTGAACGCTGGAGCTTGGCTGGGAAAAGTCCTGAGAAAACAGAGATTTATCCCGCAGGGACCGAATGGCTGGATCAGTTATCCGCACCCCCCTACATGTCATGAGAAAACTCCCCACGTTGTTCTCAACCACATGCAGCCCGGGAATCACTGGCTCTCAGTCCTGGCCCGGGGCCTCTAGGATCTAAGGCCGTCTGCCTTCAGGATCTGGACTCCCGAGGTGTTTTATGCCATTCAGGTGTGAAGTGGGGGCCGGGGTGTCCACACCATTGTACTGTCTAGCTCCAATAGCCTTCCTGAGTCAGGGACTGGCGCTGCCTTCCTGCTAGTCTTTACTGCTTGGTAGGAAAACCTGGAAAAGGCTGGGACCTGACGTCCCTGGGGGCAGCTGCCTCGGACTGCAGCCTTCCTCCTTTCCGACTCTCCATTTGACCCTCTGGGGGGCCCCAGCCCTCCCAGCCTCCCTTTCCTCTCCCCTCTGGCATTTCCTCTGTTTTTCCTCCATCTGTCTCCCAGCACAAAGCCTGGAACTCCCCCAGCCCTTGACTGGGCCTCAGCTGAGCAGTGGCAAGGCTCCGTGTGCACACAGGACGAGAAGGCCCGGGCAGGAATGCAGCCCGGATGCCAATGGCCAGGGTTTAAGGAATGACAGAGGGGAAGGAGGGGGGGGGAGCTGGAGCCCCAGGAGGACCCGGGAGAGGATGTCTAAGGAGTCATCGGCTCATAAACTCCAGTCAGAAGTGTTTGGCTAGGGGAGGGCATCACAGGTGAGCTCCCTTCTCCATCTCTGACGTCCCCCACAAAGATCATGCCTTTGGGCATTAAGGGAAAATATCGCATGTAAGGTCCCAGGTTTCCTCATCTGCAAAGTGAAGGGATTGTATTAGTGCATTTGGGAGCTGTGACTTAGCACGAAATAGATTCTTGCATGCTATGAAAAGCAGAATTTTTTACATTTATTAAAAGCAGGATAAGCTAGCTTACTTTTCACATCAGTGGGTAGTATGCCCTGCACCTCTTGTTCCAGCTCTGTCTCTTACCAGCTGTGGTCAGGCCACTTCCCCTTTCTGGGCTTCGGTTTCCCCATCTAAAAATGGGAGGGAAGTACCAGACCAGACCAGCTTCAAGGTTTCTTTCTTTGGAGCTAACATTCTGGGTCGGTGGGTGGCAATCTGGGAAGGGGCGTGAGGGATGGGGGAGGGGGAAGAAAGGGGGAAGAAGAGCACCCTTAATAAGCACCCAAAAAATGTTTTCTTAATTAAGCATTAAGATTGAGATTGAATGACCTAGTACAAATGCCTTTTCAATGAACAAGACTTGAGGCACCGATCCAGGGGGAGCAGGTTTTCCTTGGTTCCCTGGCCTGCAGTGTTAGTGATTCAAGGCTGTGCTGGAGCACGACAGATCATTGCAGCCAGCTTGGCGGTCAGATCCTTGGCTGTGCCGGGCCTTCTCAGGGAGAGACTCAGAGCCAAGCACCCTGTTTCCCTCTCAGGACCGCCATCAGGTGAGGGAGGCCTTGGAGCTCATGGAAATGAGCTCTAATGTTGTTGTAAGTGGTATTATCTTAGCAGGAGGCTTGAAGGCCCGACACCAAGCTCTATCCCAGCTCTGCCACATATTGGCTACATGACGTTAGGCAAGTCACCCCACCTAAAAGGAGGGAGCTGGACTAGGCGATCCCATCTAGCACCAATATCTTTGTTGGTTGATTGGCTCAGTATTAGACTTATAGCTTCCTTAGCACAAGTACAAAAGCAAGACGGTTCCTACCTTTGAGAAGTTAACATTCAGCTGAAGGAATATAATAAGTAAACAGAAGATTTATGAAAAATAATTACAAAGTGATTTGGGGGACTGGAACATTAAGAAGTGGGTGAAGTCAAAAAAGACTTGATTGGATATCACTGGAATAGGAGAACTGTGAATAAAAATGGAGAAATATATGGCAAAGTAGCAGGAAGAAATACAGAGCTTTCTATCCCCCCCCCACTCCCCCAAAACCCAACTACTCAAGAAGAACTAAAAAATGCACCAGACTAAATCCTGATCGGGAAATCCAAGAAAAAAAGTTACATTGAGTTATTTTTTCCAGCCCAGGTCAGCATAGAGAAATAAAGAGGTCTATAAACTCAGGATAGGCTGTGGGGCATTCTAGCACAGACAATGGCAAGAAGAGGTCCCAGACCCAGCAGAAAGGAGCCTACATTTGCAGAGGAAGAGCTGCTAACCAGTAGGTTTGTCACTTACTACTCAGATCTGGGTCAGAGATGCAAGGCAGACTGAGGAGGGGACACGAGCTGGGATGGAGTCCTAAGCTCCATACCCTTAGCTATGTATACCACCACAGGAAGAAATTCAGAAACAAGCAACAGCTGTGTGGTTCAGAATCCAGGAGTGACAGAGGGTCTCAGTTCCAGCTTCTACCCAGTCTGAAGCCTGAAGAGAAATAAGCAAGGGACGAATCTCAGAGCAAGGGGAAGTTTTGCCTTTCAATTTGAAGGTGGGCAGTGTATTTCATTTTTAGACCCCTAAAATCATGTCTGATCTTTATCATGAACAGAGTTCCTGAGTCTTTCAAAGTTGCTTGTCTTTACAATATTATTGTTATGTAAAAATTCTCCTCCTGGTTCTGCTCACTTCACTCATACAAATCTTTGTCGTTTCTCTGAAACTAACCCTTTCGTTATTTCTGATGGCATAATGGTGTTCTGTCACATTCACATACCATAGCTTGCTCAGTCATTACCCGATTGATGGATATTCCTTTGGTTATAATGGATAGAGTTGGAATTAGGAACCTGGAATAAGGAAGGTGTTCCACACTAGATTTAACTCAGGCCAGTGCCTCCTGCACAGCTCCTGGCACAGAGTGAATACTTAGCAAATATTTGTTGATTGATTGATAATAATTATAATAATAATAATTTAAAATGGCCAGTCTCCTGGTAGTTTAGGTTCAATGTTGCAATGAAAGGAAGAGCTTTTTCTAAGAAAAAAGAAATCTACTTGGCTACAGCCAAAAGGATATTCAACAAGGATAAGCATTGAGGACACCTTGAGTTGACTCAGCTTATTGCCTCAGTTACTCATTGATGATTCTATCAGTCAAGTCTCAGAGAACCCTTCAAGCTCCTTGTGGTTGCCATGTTCAGCAGTCTGAGCCTTTAGTCCTTGAAGCCAATCAAGTCTTCAGGAAGATATTCCTTTTTTTTTTTTTCCAGTAACTCAAGTTCAAGATCTTTGAGACATCCTTTCACTCATCCTTTCCTTTCATCCAGTCAATTGCTGTCTTGTTAATTCTCCCTCCATAACATCTCACATTTTCCCCCTCTCCCTCGTTCCCCTCCTCTCTCTGTCTCTGTTTCTTTCTCTTTTTCTATCTCTGTGTCTTTCTGTCTCTGTCTCTCTTTTTTATGTCTCTCTGTCTCTTTCTCCTTTTTCTACAGGATCATCACTTTGGTTCAGATTCTCAGTGTCTCTTTTCTAAAAATAACCTCATAACTAGACTCCTACCTTCTTTTGCCCTCTCCAAGCAGTTGTCCACTAAGCTAACAAAATGTTCTACCAAAAGCACAAGCCTGGCTATGTCCCATGCTCAAGAGCCTTCCACTTGTTGCATCTCCTCTTACTCACACATTTAGAATGCAAACAGCTTCAGGGTAAGGACTGTTTTTTGCTTTGTCTTTGTCTTCTTAGTACCTAGCAAAATGCCTTAACGTGTCCCACTCTTCATGGTCCCATAAACCAGGGATGGGGAACATTTGGCCTGTGGGCCATATAAGGTCTGAAAAATCATTTGGTCTTTCTCTGCCAAGACAGCCACAGGCAGAACTTGAAATTCAATAAATCTAGGAGCTTTTTTCACAGCAACATAGATTTATATTAAGTGAATCATAATAATAATGTCAGTTTGGGGGGACAAACAAGGAATGTCCATGATGGGACAGACAGGATGCATACAAGTACATGGCAGGACAGACATGTCAGCTTCTCATCGGGCTTCCCATGGCCAGTCTGCCTATGTTGTGGTGACTCAGGACCATCAGTAGCAGGCAGGCTGGGAGTATACATGTTGTGAAAGTGTTAACACACTTCGTTGAAACTAGTGATCCGGTGATGAATTGAATCATCTCAGTCGATCCAAGGGACTTAATTATATGTCAGTGCATCATACACCAAGAAAGTTTCTCTGCGTAATCACTGTGGCTCAATAATGTGATGTCATCAGTAGTGTCATGTATAAATTTTGTCAAAAGCAGGTTTAACAGCCACAAGTTTAAGAAATTACTGAATGAGCTTGACTCTGAGTATGGTGATCTCGTTTATCCCTATGAAGTACGCTGGCTGAGTGGAGACTCATGAAGTTTTACAAACTGCAGGATAAAATCAAGCTATTCATGGAGATAAAGGGAAAACCTGTTAGGGAGCTCAGTGATAGCAAGTGGCTATGTGATTTGGTGTTCATGGTGGGACATTATCAAGGACCCCTCGAGCTGAACATCAAATCCCAACCAATTTCTCAGCTCCCTGCTTTCAAATGTGAAATCATTTAAGCTAAATTAAGGCTGTGGAAAGTACAACTTGAAAGGAATAACACTATGCATTTCCCCCTCTGGAAGGACAAAACTCTTCTATGACACCTGAATATGCTGTGGAATGAGGCATTTAATTAAAGACTCAAGGGTGTGAAAAGTAAATAAATGAAATTGAGCATTTTTGCAACATCGTTCCATGTGGAAGCAGCTGATGTGTCTGATAACCTACAACCTGAAATCATTCAGCTGCAAATCGATGATGAGCTGAAAGTTAGGGACAACAATCTCCCACTGCTTGAGTTCTATAAACGTTCCATAAGCAATGATGAATTTCCCACTTTGAGGAAACATGCATTGAACTATGCATCTGTGTTTGGAACAGCTTACTACTGTGAGCAATTCTTTTCAAAACTTAACATCACAAGAGTTGACTGCACTCCAGACTGACACAGAAAAAGAGTTGTGAGTTGCAACATCATCAATACCAGCTAACATCACATGTCTCAACAAAGAGAAGCAGTTCTAGCCGTCACATTAGGGGTGAGTTAATTAAATGTTTGACCAAATATAGTAGGCTAATTTTTAAGTTGATAATTTTGTGTGGCACACAAATGATGTTATAAATATCCAAATGGCCCTTGGCAGAAAAAAAGGTTCCCCACCCCTGCCAGAGACCATGCACACTGGACCCTTCTAAATTCCACAATCTCCCAAAGTCTGTCCTAGTTCATGGGTTTGTGGCTTTTATGACACTATCTATCCATCTCATCTTCTGCCATCCCCATTTTCTTTTGCCTTTAATTTTTTCCATCATCAGTCTTTTCCAATGAGTTCTATCTTTTTCATTATGTGGCCAAAGTATTAAAGCTTCAATTTCACTATCTGGCCTTGCATATAACAGGGGGTAATTTGCTGCATCTAGAATCCAAGGGTTTTAATCCTAGTTCTGCCACTTACTCCCTGGGCTGAATTCGATTGGACTGAATTGAAATAAAATGGCATACCAACCATCAAGAAATTGAAAATGTTTTTGAACCTTTATTATCTCTTTCCTGGACTGTACTATGAGTTTCCCCTGGTCTCCTTGACCTCCAGTTTCTTCCTTTTCTAATCTGTTCTTCCATACAACTGCCAAAATAAGTTTCCCAATTCCCAAGTTTGATCAGGTTGCTTCTCTGCAAAAACAAGAAAATTTCTTTGGCTTCCTCAGCCTGCCCTTCAAGGCACTTAACCACTTGGCTCCAACAAACATTCTTTGCTTCCACTAGGTCCCTCTGTCCTACTGTCCATCCTTCAATTTCATCCTATTATTTCTAGTATCTTTGTATGTTTCTCTTCCTTCTGCCTCCTTGCTTAAAAGAAACCCCTCCCATTTCTGTCTCCTGAAATCCTTCCACTCCATAAAGCCCACTCTCCTCTAAGAAGCCATTCTTAACTATCTCAGATACAAAGAATCAATCAGCACTTTTTATAAGCTCTACACTTATAATAGAGCATATAAGATAATAAACATAATTTAATAAAACATAATAAAATCCCCTAGGTGTTAAGAATACAAACACAAAATGAAATAGTCCCTACCTTCAAGGAACTTGCATTCTTCTGGGGAAAAACCAATATGTACACAGTTAAGTAAATAAAAATAAAATATATACAGAATCAATACAAAGCAAGGTTCAAGAGTGTTAGGTGTTGGAGATGGGACAGGGCCAACCTTCACAATTAGAGAGATCACTCAGAGTCTCTTGTCAAAGATAACATTCAAACTAAGCCTGGAAGGGCTTCAGGGATTGCAAGAGATGAAAGCAAAGATGAAGAGCTTCTTAGGTGTAAGAATAGTCCATGCAAAGGTAGAGTGGGTGCAAGAGATAAGGAGACTAGAAAGGAGACCAGTTGGCTGAAAAGTAGTATTTGAATGTGAAATGAAAAAAAAAGTCTAGAAAGATAAATTGGAGCCAGATTGTGAAGGACTTTAATGCAAAGCTGAATTATTTGTTGTTATCATTAAAATAATAGGGACCTATCTATGAGCTATGAGCAAGGGAGTAGAATGATCAGATTTGTACTTTAGCAATTAAGCAACTACTTGGAATAAGGCTACTGATCAAGTTTAGGCTCCATCCATTGTTTTAGAAAGTAGAAATGGACAGGACAAGCTCCATGGTGTGTCCTTGGTGACCATGAATGTTAACTAAGATAGCGTAGATCTTCTCACTTTTCCCATCTCTAACAAACTCATCAATATATAACATTTGACTATTTTTTTTCTTCTTGCCTGAGTTTTTGTCACCGGATGATGAGGACCTTCAGCTCTAAATATGTAGTCCATCATAAGAGCCTCTCCTTGAAACCTTCCCTATTGACAGAGCTTGGCAGAGCTCATGCTTAAGCCAAGGTCACTTCCATTTCATGACAAGGTTTTAGAGTAGGGCCTTAGCAGAGGGCCTTGTCCAGGGAACATGCTCAGTCAATTTTTGTTGACATAAATACCTCAGCTAACTATCTCTACCTAGAAACAGAAAGTAAGATTTTTTTGGTTTATACAAAGTGCTAAGAGAGTTGAGGAGAGAAAGACAGTTATGCTCTATAGATTTGCTGGATTTGGAATCCAAGGGTCATGTTTTAATCCTAGTTCTGCCACTTACTCCCTGGGTAATCTTAGGCAAGTCACTTAATATCTTGGGACCTCAATTTCCTCATCTATAAAATGATCAGGATGAATTAGCTGGCCTTTAAGACCTTTTCTAACTAAATCTATGATTCTAATTCCATCTTAATGGGATCAGGGAAAGCTTTATTGAGGAGGTAGTGTCTGGACTAGGCAGAGAATGATGAGAGAGACATCAGGGGTAGAGGGAGGGAAGGGAGGAAGGAATCTCAGGCACAGGCGACACTGTACAAAGGCACGGAGGTGGGAAAATAGGAAGACAAGGTCAGGGAATGATGGATGATCCTCTGACTGGAGTGATACTAAGGCTCCCACTAATTTTTGGAGAACCCCTACTCTCAGATCTCTCAGGTCTGGAATCTCTATCCTTCTCTTGGAGACTAATAATGGGGCAGCTGAGGGGAATGCTCCCCTGGAAGATTATTGGATATTAGACAAATATTTAATGTGTTCTTTTTTAGGGGACCAGGAGTAGCTATGACTTTCTCTCACAGTAATGACCGCCTGTTGGGAATGTCATATAGAGAATTTGTGCTTTGGCAGGGAAGTACATTTCAGTTATATATATATATATATATGTATATATATATATATATATTTCAGTTATAAGACTATGATTCTGTGGATGTTCCCTCACCCTCACCCCAAATGGCCATGAATGACAATCTGGATGTATATGGGGAGACTCGGTATTTTAGAACTGTGTTTCAAGTCAGAAAACTTGGGTTGAGGTCCTCACTCTGTCACTTACTAGTTATGTGACTTGAAGCAAGTTACTTCCTCAGTTTCCTTATTTGTAAAATGAAAATTCACACCCACCCACCCACACTCACACACTCACACACTCACACACTCACACACACACACACACACACACACACACACACCCTACCTCACAGGGTTGATTTGGGGAAAATGCTTTGTAAGCCTTATAGAGATGTGAGCTGATTATCCTCTCCTTGCTCCTAGGAGAAAGAGGGGAAATCCCTCTATTTAGTTTAGTTTACCCAATGTAACCCCTAAGCCAGGGAGTCCCTGTTCAAATGTTTGCAATAACCTGCCCATGACTCCAGCACATCTCCACCAGACTGTCCAGGCTAGGCCAGTCCACAGGAGCCAAGTCTTCTGGGCTCCATCTTACTTTTACTGATTGGCTCTGTCATTTTGAGTATTTTTGCCTCAGGGGCATGCTCCTTCAACTCCAAAGTTGAAGAAATGATCTCTGCTTCTGTCTGCTCCTGAGCATGGAAATAAGTGAGATAATGTCTGGAAAGTGCTTAGAGTTCCCAGGAGGGCCATGCTCTAGAAATTCACAAGATCCATATAAATAATAACAGTGAAGTGATTTTAGTGTCATAGGAGGACCTCAAACCCTCTGGCAGATTTCTTCAGAACTGAGAAAATATCTCCAGTGAGGGTAAGAAATAAGCCTGAATGGAATCCTACCTCTAAATGGAAAGAAGCATAGAATCACAGAATATCAGATCTGGAAGGGACCTCCCAGGGCTGCCCTTCATTCCAGTCAGACTGGCCTGTGAGCTATTAACTTGAACACCACATTCTATTTCCTGCCTCTGAGAGTTTGCCCAAGTGCAGCATCCCCTGCATAGAATGCAGTAATCCTCACCTCTGTCTCATAAATTCCCTAGCTTCTTTCAACAGCACAGTTTGGTCCCCACCTCCCACTCAAAGGGTTTATACTCTCTCTCTGTCTCTGTCTATCTCTCTATCTCTGTCTCTCTCTCCCTGTATCTCTGTCTCTGTCTCTCTGTGTCTCTGTGTTTCTCTGTCTCTGTGTCTCT